>JAQIBA010000067.1:45036-193853 GCA_028293925.1 Brueelia nebulosa | reverse complement strand
CACGCTGTTTGTCTTTCTTTCGCCCCCGCAATGAGTGGGGGAGTCTTCTGCGGTCATTTGGTGGCAAATCCTTTCATCCTTCTCCCGATGAAAGATAATCGGGTCCCGACAGAACCACAGGAAACGCATTCCCGTGTTTATGTTATTCCCCCCGCGGGGAACCCGAAATAAACGGATTTAATGTATAAAAATCCCGAAGGGGTCGTTCCAACAAAGCCGAAATCCGCTTTGTATCTTTGCTGAGAAAGTTTTCTAAATGAGTTGTTTAAATAAACCCCCGCACCTCCCCCCCTCTCCCCGCCCCCCACCGACATTATTTATCTTCGAAAGCACCCGAAAGATCGCAAACACTTGTTGAAAGCGAACGGCCATCGAATACCGATCGGATGAGGCGTTCGCGAACGCTCGTCATCGTATTTTATTATTTCGAAAGCTCCCTCAGCTGTTTCGAATCCTTCAGATTTTATTAACTGCTGATGGGAGGGGGGGGAGACAATGCGTGGAATTCGAGAAGAAAACCGGAAACGGAAAGGGTTTGGTCTACAATTTTTCACTGCCATTTTCAGACATGTTTTAAAATGCAATCGGTGATGCTTTTGGCATAATTCGGGGAGACTGAAGAACGTCAGTGGGGTTGACGAGGGACAGAGTTTTCCGATGACCGCTGGCAACCCCCGGCCATGTGAGAAATTGCGAAAGTGCGACAGAGCGTGAGGAGGGGTGGGCAGAGGGGTGGAGAAGCCCTGATAGCGAAAGATTAATTTAAATTTGGATGAATTGAATAAGAAGGGTTTGTTCTATCCGTCAGTCGAGCTGTCAGTTACGGGGAACTTTTATTTTTTTATTGGTGGTGTTAGGAGAGAGGGGTTGTTTTTATGTTTGAGACGGGGAGGGAAAAGTCTTGGCGGGGCGAAGAAAGTTGAAGCTTGGTGAAAAGAAACGATAAGAGAAGGAACTTCGTGACTGTTGTCTCTGCCATTCATTGTATTCATTATTCCTTCTTTTATCTGTGTTCAATTTGCACCAAATGAATCAAATCTGTGCCTTCTGCAGCCGCCATTTAAAAACAAAAACAACGCTTCCACATTTTATGTGCCATTGTCTTATTCTGTTCGTCCCTTCGGTGTCTGCGGTAGGAGCCACTTGGAAATGTCAAATAAACTTGGGTTGTTATGTAAATGGCCGGGTGAACCCCCGTGTGGGTTTGGTCACCTTTACGCTCTACGGTTTTAATTCCATTCGTTTGTTTGTTTAACGGTTAATAAATGATTTCCGTTTTTTCCTTTGGACGTTTTGTATCGAGTGTGTCTCAGAGGGTGGTGGCGTTGCACCCGGTCTTTGACAGTTTAACGCTCCACTGATTCCCACTCTGTCAGGAGGTTTTATTAGAATATGCAAAAGCCCTTGTGAGTTATAAGTGCTCTTGTGAGGGTTTGACCTCTGACCGCGTGCCTGGAGCGGCAATAAAAGGAAAGACACCGGCGTTTTCTCCTGTGTCTCCGAACAGAGCAGACAGGAACGACCTTCCGCCGCCGTAGGAGACCCGAAAGCTCTACTTTTTCACAGACTTGCTTTCAAGTTTCAGGTGAAATTTTATTTAAGTTCTGATCGTTGTCAAGTCTAAAAATAGTGAACTTTCTTTGCCCTTTTCGAACCAGGATAATTTGCTGGGGCTGATCATCTCCTTCCTTTGGTCTCTTTCTAAAGCCCGAGCTTTTTTTTTCATACTAGGGACCTCTCCATTATATTTTTAGAACAGAATTATTTTTTTTTGGAATTTTATTTTGGAAATCTATTTTTGTAAATTTTATTATGTGAAACCCATTTTTGTAAATTTTATTTCGATAATCTAATTTTGTAAATTTTATTTCGAAAATCTAATTTTATAAATTTTATTTCGAACATCTACTTTTATAAATTCGATTTTGGAAATCTATTTTTTTATAAATATTATTTGAAAAATCTACTTTTGTAAATTTTATTTCGAAAATCTATTTTATAAATTTTATTTTAGAAACCCATTTTTGTAATTTTATTTCGAAAATCTACTTTTATAAATTTCATTTTGATAATCTAATTTTGTAAATTTTATTTCGAAAATCTACTTTTATAAATTTTATTTCGAAAATCTAATTTTATAAATTTTATTTTAGAAACCCATTTTTGTAAATTTTATTTTGGAAATCTATTTTTGGAAGCAAACGCACCACATAAAAGTATAGTGCGAATAATTACTTTAAATAATAAATTACTAAATAAAATACATAATAAAAAACATAAGTAGGAATAAATAAATAAAATAAATAATATAAATAATAATTTGTGAGTAATCACAAATAAATAAATAACTTAACACAAAACCAAGACTGAGGCTCCAAAAGCGTTAGAAAAAATTGTAAGGAAACCATTCTGAGATGGAAAGATGAAATGATCTTTTTTCCTTTTATTTAGTTCCCATTGTTCTTCTCTTCAACCCCTAAAATGATACAGCATAAAAATGGAGTCATTGTTCTTCCATCTCAAGTAAAATTGTCGCCACAATTTTTGACTTCGTGTGTTGTCTAATTACGAACGGTTTTGTGTATCGAAAGGATCACTGTCAATTGTTTACATAAAACGGGGGCGAAGGGAGTCAACGCCACGTTCAGATGGGCCCCAAAGGTGCCGTTTGCATTCGCAAATCGAAGGGCTCCGCCCTCTCTTCTCGCCTCGATCGCGTTTCCCTGCATATTTCCTCCACGTAATAAGCATAATTTATGAGTCTTTGTGCCTCGAGTTCACCGCCCCCTTTAACCCAATCCCTTATTATGAATTCATGCTTGAGTGACCGAAATACAATCGATGGGGGCGGTTTGACGTTTCCAAATTCCATCTTTCGGGGGCGACTTCTTTTCCTCGGGGGTGGAACGCCTTCGGGACTTTCCCGAAAGGTTCGCATTTGATGAATGAATTCACGTTGCTGAGGTTCACATTTCGAATGGCGACCGGGCATGAGCATAATAAATTTTTCTCTCTTTTAGTGGCTGTCAGTGGAGAATGTCAAAGAGATTTTTTTATTTATTTATAATTTATGGTTTGGTGTGCATTTAAATATTTCTCACTCGGTGAATGCATCCCATCAACGTGTTGTTTTTGTATTTCTTTCGCTCCGTAAACACGGCTTCAAAGGAAGTAAACGCGGCCGTCGCGGCACCACCTTTTCCCTTTTACGGTCCGACTCTTGTGAATAATTCGCAGGGGAGCTCGGAAGAAGACGTAAATCAAACTCTTCCTATCGCATAAATAAATAAATACATACATAAATGCATTTGGCCGAGCTTTTCTTCGCGGAAAGCCTTCGCCTCAATCTCCCTCGGTCGTTGACATACAAAAGGGGAGCAGAAAGAATCGCGTGCGTTTCCTGGGACACCCCCGTCCTCCCCTCGGGGTTGCCCTTTTAATTTTCATGCCATTTCAATGCAGTTTGTCTCTTTCAGTTTCGGGGCAGCGTTGGGTGTATATTCGGAAAAGGGCATTGGATGAGAATTGTGCTGAACCGCATTAATAACTTAATATATGATACAATAATACATATTCTCTTAAAACTGAAATTATAAGAAAATAAGATGTAAAATTAGAAATTATCTAAAAATAATTAAACTAATTATTATTAAAAAAATGAATGAAAATATAAAAAAAGGAATGAAAAAGTAATATTAAGTAATAAGTAAAAAAAAATGAAAATAATATAAAAAATAATAAAATAAAAAATAATATTAACTCATGAGACCTAAAGAAATAATCCAGTATTCCCAACTTTCAATAATTTTTCTCCCTAAAGCTATAAACAAAAACCCCTAAAATTCCCACTAAAAAACTACAAAAATATAATTATTATACTTAAATAAACAATTAATCATTATTAAAAAAACCACAAAACCAATCAATCATAAATCACATTTTTTAAGTTAAAAAACCTGAAAATACTTCTAAAAATAAAAAAACCCTAATCGGATCTTTGAACCCCTAAATTTTGGGGGAAAACTCATAAATTGGCAACCCTGAGATTCCTCTTTTTACAGTTTTTTGCTGACAAATGAACGGCTGTCTTTTTTTAATGATTGTTAAAAAGATTTCCGAAAAATTCCGAATTGAACCGAAATTGCGAACACAGTATGGAAATATATTTATATATATACATAGAAAATATAATATCATAATAAAGTGAGAGTTTTAATAAAATAATAAAGTAAAAATAATGCGATAATAAAAGTAAAATATTATATAATTTCACGAATGTCCCTCTCTAAATCATTTCGCAGCCGGCGAAAGTTATGTGGTTTAAGGGGTTGATAATCCGTAGGGGTTAATAGTGGAAAGACGGTTTCCGAGACCGTTTCAAGGGTTTCTTTTTAAAAACCCTTTGAAGACTGGATCGTCGTCAAAGGGTGGTAGGACAGACTGGAAACTACAGCTTTCCGAAAAAATAAAGAAAAGGGGAAAATCCACTCAAATAACGAACCCCTCAACAGATGAATTCATGAGCGACGAAAGCAAAAAAACGGATACGGAACCAACCGAAAGAAAAATGGTGGAGTTTTCCGGAAATTCATAGCATCGAAGGAAACAAAAAGCGAGGGCAGAGAGCGAGGCAAATGGGGTAAATATCGTCATTTAAAATTAACATTCACCCTCGTCAGGAGCATCTGTAGTTTGATGGATGGCCTAACTTCTTTTTATGAACTTTTATTTTTTTATGTGTGTACACAACCAGTTTTATTTTGCTTTTGTCTGGTTAGCACGTGGCCATTAAAAATCGGACCAGTCTGTTTACCTCTTCGAGTCCCTGCTCCTTTCCGCCATTTCTTGAGGTTAACCCCAACCGCTCAATCCGAGGGACACCCCCCCCCCCGAACCCCCTCAACCCCCTCAACCACGCTTCACTTAACACTCGAGATCTCCGCTTTAGTGCTTAAAGCTCCCCACATTCGCTGTCGGAAGGTTTTCTTATCTTATTTCATAGCGGAGGTTTTTCGAATCGTTTGTTTGCTTTCTTATAAAGGGTGGGGGTGGGGGGTGGCAGAGCCGGAAGCAGCGGGAAATCGAAGCTCAGCTTTCCCCGTCTTCCGCGTTCAAAGCGGGATATTTTCTAAAGGAACAAAAACGAGGCTTCGTTTATTTCTTTTCGATTACTTCTCCTTTTAGAATTTTCACTCTCGGAACTAATTTCGAATGATTTTCTAAAGCCTTCTTTCGTTTCTTCTCTCTCTTTCTGTCTCTCTTTTGTCTTTTTCCTCTCTCTTTCTCTTTCTCTTTCGCTGTCTTTGTAACCTTACAATCTTCACTTCCACTTATCCCGAAGAGCCTTACCGATTCCCTTCCGGGTACAATGCAAACACACTAATGTTACACTCTGCTGAACACTTATTTGAATCCGAAGTTTCCCTCGTCTTCGACTTCTCTCCCGACCATCCCTTTCTTTTCATCGGGGTTGACTAATGGAGCCCCAAAAACCGATTATACGTGTTTTTATGCGCGGCGGCTTCTGTCTCTTGTTTTTCCACGGAAACCTTCTAAAAGCTCTCCAAACTTTTCTCCTCTCCTCCCTATGAATAATTGATTGCTTTTTAAAAAGAAATATCTTCAACTCGAATGTTTATCTCAAACGCGGTCTCGGCTTTTACTCTTCTCCAGTTCCGTCATCCCTGCGAGGGGTGAGGGAGAGAGAGAGAGAGGGGGGGGGGAGGTAAGGAAAAGTCTCCGGATAAAAAGCACGAGAAAGCTCTTTGAGTAGGGCGTTTTTAAATTAGCCGAGTGAAATTCATTGGAACGAAAGGGGGTGGAAACCACCCCGAAGGGCCGCGATGTGAGCCCCTTCCCTCGTTTGATTGCCTACAAGGAGGAAACAGGGGAGAAAGTTAGAAAAGTTACATTTTAATAACGGTTTGATAAGTTTTCCAATATCAGTCCTTCCGCTCCCCTTCCGCTTCCTCCCATCCGAATTCTCTCCTCTGTCCCAACTTTCCGACATTTTGTTCCGGCACAAAATTTTATAATTTATTAAAAATTCTTTTTCGTTAATAATTAATGTTCAATTCAGGCGTTCGTGGAATTAATGTTTTTCCCGAAAGAAAAGCTCCCGATTTTCCTTTCAATCGCCACATCCCATTCCAGAGCTTCTCCTTCGCTCGCTGCCTCAGCGATCGATAGACTCATTTCCACCATGTCTGTTTTAATTAACTGTTGCTTTCGACACACCCCGCCTCCCCAATTAGCGCATGTTACTTGATTACGCCTTCAAAGGGTCATTTTGACCGGTGGCCTACTTGAAAAGTGAAACGCCCCGTTGTCATTTTCAAACGCTTTAACATTTGCTTTCCCTCTCAAATAATACGTGGTTTTTATTGTGGGCTAAGTCAAAATGACTGCTGGCCTTAAAATGACAAAGCCCGGGGGAGGGGAGGGGGTGAAGGCGGTCATTTCGACCCCTTTTTCGGCCATCGGGCGCTGAAGCCGAGTCCAAACGGAGCTGCCCGCCTAAGAATGGGTTCCCGGCGTAATTTCATAGTTATTAGTGTAATGGATGCATTTTAATGATTTAGTCGGTCGTAAATATGAAATAACAGGCTCCGGCACAATACAAAACCGTTCATTTCAAATACAAACCGTCAACACAATGAATAACAATTATCGGAGTTATTTATTGATTCGGACGGCAGGAATCGTTGTTTGCTTTGCTCCTAATGAGGAAATGTGAGACTCGTCCGTTTGTAGCGAGTGGGCGGCACTTGTTTGTTCTTGTTTGCTTGCTTCTTCTTCTCCCGTCCTCCGACCCAAACCGAGATTGCTCAGGGAGACACTTCCACTCATGGCCAAAGGGAGCTCGAATTGCTGCCGACACACCGGATATGTATTGTTAATGACTCAAACCCCGGAAAGTAAATTTGCATCTTTCGAACACAATCTTTCTATTTAACTCATTATTACACTCTTTCTCTCACCATATCTTTTTATCTTCTTATCTTTCCTCGTATTTCTCTATCGCCTTAACTCTTTGTATGTTTATCTTCTTATCTCTTTATCCCCTTATCTCTCTATAATCTTTCCACTTTTCTATCTTTTTTATACGACCAACGGTCTGCCTCTTCTTCCTTCTGAAGAAATCCTCACTTCTTTCGGTCAACAAATTATTTCTGACTTCGGAGGCGGAACGACAAAGAAAAAAGCAAAATAAACGGGGGGCGCATAATGAGCTTTCGGAGGGGAGCCGAATAATTAGGAGTGATAATGCGGACGCGTGTTTCGCCCGGTTGAGACATTTTTTACTCTTAAAGCGGAGAAAAATCGTTTCCGAGAAGGCGGTGCTTAGCTTAGCAATAGACTATGACTTAATAAGAAATGTAAATCGGGAGACGTTTGTCACTTTCCCATTTGCCTTTTTTCCTTTGATCAGATTAAATTTTTTTTGATTGAAATGGAGATTAGAACCTGGGGCTTCTTCTCCTCGTCTAATCCCCCGAGAGCGAAGGCCATTACCGTAATAAATAGGTGAAATGATTAAAAAAAATGGGGAAAGGTGAGGACGCGACAGATTTATTACATTGTCTTTTTCTTCTTCCGAGAGATGAATTCGCTTTGATTTTTTTTGGAGATTAAAATTTTTGGCGTTTCTTACGCAACTCCACGTCCGAGGAGCTTAGCCTTCTCTAAATCTTCCTTCCCAACGGCCGGGGATCCCATAAATCAAGCTTAAGACATTTGAGACGACACTTCAATGTGGGCTACTCGGTCACCAGCAACTCTCTCTCTCTCTCTCTCTCTCTCTCAGTGCCCCCAAATCCTCCTCCCCATCCGCCACCGAAATGTTAAATATTACTTCCGGGGGAGAATGAGAAAAGGGCGGCGCGATGAGATTCAATTTACGTATAAAAAATGTGAAAGAGAGAGAGAGAGAGAAAAGGAGCTCCTTCCGTCTGTGCCAAAGGGCGTTAAAAGTACACGTGGGAATGCAATAGAAATTGAAGCTTCCTGAAAAAGAACTATGAGGCCGTCATTTCCTCCACGATGAGAACCTATTTATAAGTGATTGACTTCAGATGAGATTTCGAGTCGAGACGAGTCTAACCCCCCTCAGCCAAAGGGGTAGTGAGGGAGGGAACCTGGGACACAGTGGAAAACACACTTAGACGAACAGACAGACAATTAAGGCCGTTTTTCGGTTTTCATCATATTAAGGCTTTCAAATACACAACAGTAGCAGAAAATCAGGAAGATAAGTATAAAAATATTAATATAACATTAATATAATATAAAGTGATGTAAAATATAATATAAATAATATAAAATAATGTAAATAATTTAGGTAAAATACAAAAATACAGACTAATGTTTACTGACGAGGGACCAGGGTGTGTCGACAACAGTAGATAGCGTCTGCCTGTTATTACAACTTCGGCTGTCGTAGATGTGATTCATAAATGTCCTGTACATTTGTCAAACACGTGTTGTAGTGTATCTACAGTATTGTAAATATGTCGAACGCTGACTATTATTTTACCGGTTTTACTAGTTACCACAATATCCATCATCGAATGACGAATGTGCACGGAAAGAAATCAAACATGGACAAATGAGCACTATAATGATGTTTGCTTTTTATTGCTCTTTTTAATTAGAGCCACAAAAAAAGGTCGGGTTTGTTGGTGCGAGCACAGGTCAGTTTGGTGGCGGAGGCACCGATCCAATTTTTCATTATATCATTTCTTGTTGGTAAAGCGATCCCTTTCTGGTCATCCCATTCCAGTGTTGCAGTCATAACAACATTTCGCAGAGGCTGTGGGGGGTCGCGCACACATTAAAACACATTAAGACGTGTCTATTTTCTCGCTTCTGAGAAACGAATCCTAATAAATATTTTTCCGGACGAGAGCACGAAAGAATTAGTCTCCTCGGTGGGGCTGTTGCCTCGGAGAAAGGAAAGAAGGCTCACATTCTATTTTCAGTTCATTATTTGCCATTCAATGGAGAACCCAAACTCGAGTGACCGGTTTTGAATTCGAAAACGCGGGGGAGAAACCCCTGTTGGCCTTCTTTGTCATAAATCAGTTGTCGGAGAGAAAACAGTAAATCAACGCGTTTCAACCTGTCACCCTTCGAAAGGCTGTCGTTCCTTTCATGAAAGGTTCTTTCGCTGCTTCTCGTGCAAAATGGCGGGAGAGGTGTCCCACTGTTGGACCAACAGCAGGACGAACACTGCCCGGGCCCTCAGCCAAAGGGCCTTTACACCAAACGGACAACAAAAGAACAACCTTAGCTCCCTCTTTTGTGGCCCCTTTTTTCTTCCTCTGGGCCCATGAATTACGTCCGTCTGATTGCCCTGTCAGACGGTTTTTAGCAGACAAAAGTCCGCGTCGATTTGACACCTCGCCCGATTTCACGCCAGGTTTTACGCCTTTATTTTTTTTCTTTTAATCGGATCCCATCTCCGTTCTCTTTCTGATAATTCCACACCGAATCTCCATGTTTACGGGCCTCCCTCCCACTCTCGACAGTATCGACTGGCCCATATTTCAGAGCCGAACTCGAGGACAACTTTTTATGGGGCGTAAATCCGGCATGAGAGCCGTGTCTGGGTATTCATGTCGGGACGTGCGGGCCATTAGAATCAATCACAACATGCTAATGAAGGGGGAGTGAGAGCGAAGGGGCGAAGGGGGTTTTCTAATGGGCCGTGACTTCTTAGGGGCGGGAAGTGATAATGTAAACATTAACAAAATAAATGGCCGCGGCCGGCGGAAGAATTCGACGCGAGTCCAAAAATTGCATGTATTCAACCCTTAATTAAAACGAATCTGATCTTTCATATTTTTTAATGAGGGATAAAAGAGGGATAAAACGGAAATATCAGCAACTTAATACATGCAAATAACCAATGCAAAAATACACATTAGAGTTAAAAGAATGGTCATTTTAACCCTTTCGGCAGCCCTATCGTCATTACTCAAAACGAAAAACGATACACCAATGATGCCTGGTTGATTATGCTCTCCGAACACGCCAGCACCGCACCCGCCCGAGACGCCCCCCACAGCCCTGGGAATGAAAAATGCGGGCGGGGGCGAAGGTCTCCCAACATGTCGACATGTGTCGAGAATAAGTTTTAACGAACGTAAAACTCGAAATCCAATTTTCGATTACTGCCGACGATCCGAGTCGACATTAGTCAACGAAAACCGTTTCTTAATTAACCGAAGTTATTAATGAAAGTTTAAATTTGTTGACGAGGGAGGGGTGGAAGCAACACCTCCGGGGGACGATTTTTGACAAGACCACCGGTCAAAGGGCAGAGGAAACGCCCCTCGGGCGGGGGCGGCATTATCGCTACCGGTGTCCGACATTTCCCACTCGATACACAGGTCAAATGACCACTATGGTTTATACATATCTTTTGGCTCGGGGGGTTGTAAGGAAGTAAAAGCGATGCTGAACAGCAGTAGGTGACCTCGGGAGAAAAGCACAATGAAAATTACAAAGCAGATGTAACAGCGGTTTGGGGGTGAAATAAGGGAGGCGAATCCGGAGACAGTCAGAGATAGGTAAGAAAGAAAAAATTTCATTATATCCCCCCTTTTCGGTTGTTATTTATCTCCGTTCTCATCGAGGTTCAACATCAGCAGTGAAAACATCGCAGCAGATTAATGTTTTTAATTGCTTTTTTGTGACTTTTAATACTTTTTTTATGTGTTAAGTTTCGTTTTCTTCCTCCCCTATGTTTTTTTCTGACACAGCCAGATAAAACTACGACTTGCTTACAATATGGAGAAATTGGACAAACAAAAAATAAACAAGGGGAAAAAAGCAACACAAAGAAAAAAGCAGAGGAAAAAAGACAAAACTGTACTGTACTGCAGTTGCATTCAAAGAATACAATGAGGGTTTACGGGGGGGTCATTGTGACCCCCACAGCCGTTTTGAGGTTAAAAGACAGACAGTTTCGTCTTCTCACATTCGACTGCAATATTTGGGGATTTCCCGCGTGACCGCACTCTCGACAAGGAAAAGCTTTTTTATGTAGTTTTGGATTTTATCGGAGTTTCAAGTGCGTGCGGGTAAGCAAACACTGTGACCACTGGATTTGGTACAGGAGACGAGAAGATGCGGGGCGGGGGCGGCGGTGGGGGGTGGGTTCCAAAGCAAAAACATTTAAACGCGTCACGAAACTTGTGACAAAACAAGACGAGAAATAAATTTGTTTTGCCCGGAGGCAGAGGACCTGAATAATTTAACCGGTGGTATAAAACAGCGGGAAATTCTCGGCTCGCAGCTTCGTATCGACTCCTAATTTTTTTTCTCTTGGGCCCCGACCGGATTAGGACCGGGTCGGGAAATTAATGATCGGTTTCTCGGGTGCGAGACGCATTTGGCGCCCCCCTCGCGGGCCCTGAGAATCACATTGGGGCCCCATTACAGAGTCCCCCGTCACTGATCAGAAATTTGTGCTACCATCAAATCATTATTTTAAGGGATGGGACCATAAGTGACAAACAACACTGGTCACTGTCTTAAACTACTCCAAATCGACCACCAACAGTCTAGCCAACATAACGTCTGACTTTGGCTTAGTATTATTGTTTTTAATTAATTTCTCATAAAATTTCCGGGCGTCTGACCATTTCAATAGAACCCGGAGTCGCGTGCGTTCATTCGGGGAGATCTGCAGGACAGTCCTCTGTCCCAGCGGACGCGGGACTGTCCTGTCCTCGCTGTCCCGTGCCGAGAGTAAAGCTTTGCCCGCATGTCCCCGTCGTGGTTGTGGGTGTGGGGAAATAAACGATGAGGAATCGGTCATGGCCGTCATGTGAAATCCTCTCTCCATCAGCAATGAAGGAATGGAAGATGTGAATGCATAATTAACTCGCTAATCCGTTTTTATTGTCGTAAATTTTGACCCGAGCAATTAAAACTTTTGATTGATTCAAATTGGTGGCAAATATTGACTGTTGTTTCATTGTTGAAAATTTCTCTTTATTTGAAAGCCCGTCAGCGAGGAGCTGAAGAAACACGCGCCTTTCATTGGCTCTTTCAAAAACTCCCCTTAAAACTGTTTAATTTTAATGTCCACACAGAACCCGACCTATTTTGAAGTGGTTTAAACAGATCCTTTTCAAAGGAAGCGAGAAATGTTCACTACAGTTTTTCTTTTATGTCTTTGGGAAGAGCTTTTTGTCCGAGTGCCAAAATGAAAGGAAAGCAGCCGTAAAGCGAACGCTTTATCGTTTTATGGGGAAAGGCTCTTATTTCATTTTGCCTTCCCAATAAAAAGGAAAGCTGTTGGCCCTCAGTGCTGACAACTAATCCAATCCATGATGGGCATTTCTCCCATCGGTTCACGGCTTTTGTTTTCTCTGTGATTTACATTTAAATGATTGGCCAACAAGAAGTCTCGTGCCAAGCCCCAAGAGGGGCGTCACACTGAGAAGCCTTCGCCGCTGGAGACTTCTCAGCCCGTCCCTAATCACCGGCAAAACAAGTTTTCCTCTCTTCCAATCACATCCAAGGTGGAATGCCCGTCCGAATGCGAATGTTGGCGGCCCTGACAAATGGCGAATCTTCCCGCCGAATTCTCGCTCTCTTCGCTTTGGGTTACAAAGTGTTAGAGAGCACTCATTCCTCTCCTCCTGAAAATCTCAGGAACTTAGACTTAACGAAAGATACTTTTATTAACACTTTTGAGAGTATTAAATAACACTGCACTTGACCTCTTTCTGCTTGTCGCGAATGCCAAGGAAAGCAGAGTTCAGCGAAGGTGCCGCTGTATTAAATTATATTCACACACTTTTAGTCATGCATGACTCATGTGTTTGTCAGTGTTTATGAAAGCTTTCCTCGAAATTTCAAATGAAACGCAGAACTCCTTAAGTTAGTTAAAGCATAAAAGACGACGTTAACGAGGAATGACAACAGGTAAAAATAAAAGAAAAAGACAAATAAAAATGAAATAATAGAAAAAGAATAAAATAAAATAAGAGAAACAAAAAAAATGTAAGAGAATTGGAAGAAGGAAGAGAAAAAAGATGGAAAGAAGACTGAAAGAAAGCTCAAATTAAATGAAAACAGGTAATAGTAATAGAAAATATGTGGAGGGGAATGCCGAGTACAATGTCTGGAGCAGCACTTAAGGAAGTTCAAGTGGGACTTTGAATGTCCACTGCAGAAGAAATTTTTGTCGGTTTACATACAAAAAATCGATAAACAAGGTGAGAGCCGGTCATGAGAGAGAGAGAGAAAAACAAACGCAGTGACAGTGTGTGAACCCACACTGCTACACATACTTCACGTACACGGAAAACCTATCAAATTGTAAAACGACAATGAGTTTTGTGAATACAAATCACTTCACCTCCAAATACATTAATTATTAAACGTGGGAAGAGAACCAAAAAAAAAAAAATACAAAATAAAAATATTTTTCATCTTTCGTTCACGTGTGACTTGAATTTTTTCTTATTATTTTTTATCAACTCACGTTTGATGCTTTTAGCGGTAAAGAATGTTCAAAATGAGGAGTTTAGAGTTTCATCGAAACACCCACTGCCCCATTTTTTATTACTTTTTTTTTAATCAGTGCTTACTGATTCTCTGGTGAATTGCAGCATTTGGTATAATAATAACTCGCGAATTACTGACATTTATTAATGCATATCTGTGTTTTTACATTTATTATTTTATTTACTTATATAAATATTTTATATTTATTAACACACATTATTTTTTTCGAATGCTCTTCATTTAATAAAACACGTAGTAATAAAAATAAATAAATTTAGTATTAGATACAATAGAATAAGCAAATTTTGTACCCTAATCTCTTTTACCAATTGTCCTTTTCACCGCTTCCTCTGAAGTACCTCAAATTCCCGAAATATGAAAAAATATTTTTCCAAACTTAAGTCACTTCTCATCCCTCTTCCCTCCCTCCAAAAGATAAAAACTCCCCTATGGTACCACGGTACGGTCCAAAACCTTCCCACAGAGACTTTAAAAGCAATTAAAATTCAAAGAAAACTTTAAACCGTCACTTAATTCTTGTAAAAACTTTGGAGATAAATTATTGCCCGCAGATATTGTGTTTTTCTTTGAAATTTATTGCTTTGTTAAATGCCAGCCATAATTCCTGCAGAAAAAAAGAGTGGTTTGGCAATACAACGAAAAGGGTCTGAGACCAATCTCGATTCGGAGGCGATGGGAAATGTTCAGGTCGCGGCCATTTTGGTTCAGCAACGGAAATGGATGCGCCGTGAGGGGGCGGCAATTAAGGGGAAACTTAACAAGGCAATCACAGCTTTTCAGGTTTATTGGATGCAACTGACAATTCCTGTTATTAAATATTTCATCGTTGCATCCAACAAATGAGGTGATTGATCGTATTGATCGGTTCAAGCTTGTCGATTAATCATTTGGGGAAATTGTTTATTGGGTGAGGGGTCAGAGGTCGGCGTTGTTTTTGCCATGTGCTCTGGGTTTGTTGTGTTTGTTTCCTCTCGGCGCAGCCACGAACAGACGAACGCCAATTCAAAGGGAAACCATCTTCGAGTTTGTTTGTTTAGGTGGAAGCGAATATTTAAGAAATATCCGTTGACATTTCCAAAGTCTCGAATTATTTCTTTATTCCGTTTCCACCCCAACCGTTTGCACATTCAAAACAAAAAAGACAAAACCCCCGGGGACCCAAATTTATTTCTTCATTATATCTCCGGAGGACATTTTTTCTCAGGCCACACGCACGCTCGACAAAGCAGACAACGGAAACGTGAAAAAGGTTCACAAAAAACCTTTTCTTGTGTAAACATTTGGAAATTATTAATAGACCTTAATAATGGGGGTTGAACCCAAACGGGGGTAGTCGCCTGGCAGGGCACCTTCCATGTGCTCTTCCCCCTCCAGCTCTTCGGGGCCTTCTCGATAACTCCTTTCCCATTAGAGGATAATCAATTTAACTTGGGAACGGGCCATTAAGTGAGGAATGGCCGTTCGATAATGATGAGGATCGCCATAGAAGTAATTATTATTTGTTTGACGAAATGAAGATGTATTGCGTTTTTATTTCCAGGAGCGGATTCGGGGTTAGACGTAAATAAGTTATTTGATTTATTCAAATTGAACGCGTGAGGAGGGGGCGTCTGACGTTTTAATTTGTCACTGCATCGGCTGCTTTGAGTTATGAACTCGAATTGGGACTATGGCGGCAAAATAAGTCGCCGGTTACGGCTTCGGCTCTCTCTGCTTCCCACATTTCGGCCAAATATGAGCTCGAACCAAATGAAGAGGAGGTGAACAATCGCAAAGAGTCTTAACCAGTTTTTATCCTCATTCAGGTATTCGATTCTGTTGTTTGTATCTAACTTTTAAACTCTCTCATATATGAATAACAGTAACAGCAACAGAAATACTGAATATAATAATATCTTCATCTCATCTTTATAAGTCTACAATTTTTATTTCACAATTCACGCTGAAAGAGAACAAATAAAAAATAACAATGGCTACTGGCACAAGTAGACCTATAAAGTATTGAATTAATTAATTAATTAATTAAAATAAATTTGAAATGTAAATATAAGATAATATCGAAGTAATAAATATTTTAATAAATATATAATTAAGAATAAATGAAAAAGCGTGAAAAAAAACGTAAGTCACACATGACTCGTCCTAATGTGAACACTCACACACTTGGAGTGGTCGAGCAAATAATTCGACAAAGGCAGTCTTTTCTTCTCTGCCATTTTTGGCCAATTTTTAATAGAAAAAATTGACATGTTTGAAGGCAACTACTAAACAAAGGAAACTCGTCTTGGCCGTGCCATGAGGCAATAAGTCAAGGCCAGATTTCAGGTCTTATTCAAACATTCAAAACTAATTTTTTCCATCTCGTTCTTTGACAATTAGTCAAACACTGCTTTTGGTGGAAATTTCCGTTTTCGATTGTCCCTTTCAATGTCTTAACCAAATTCGATTCAGCAGTCGAAAGCGAAAGCTCAACCCCATTGCATCTGTCGTCCCACTTTAGATCTCCAACAACCCCAAACTGCTCAACACTAAAAATTCCAACAGTAATTACCATAAATCTGCAGAGGTCCCCCTGCTGGAAACATTGCTGGAGCAACAGGTAGCCACTTTATTTTCATTTCCCTGCATTCACCTGAATGCGAGGGTGTGCCTCAGGGGCCGCCCTCATCAAGACCTTCCCCTATGCAACATCCCCAAATCCGTCGCTTTGTTAATTCCTCCTTTTTGTTCTAATCTTCCCCCAAAAACAATCAACATTTCTGCCCTCTACCTCAGCGCCATTCGGATTGATTTGCACATTGAAAGAGTTTCCAAGTGCTTTGAGGGCTTTAATGGAACCTGATGGTGGAGTGGCTCTCCCCGGTGAATTGAAAGACTGATTCTTTTGTGGCCCGGAAATCTGGGATGCGAAGAGAAGAAAGAATTTATGGCAGCACCTGAGATGTGTCAGGGAGCATCTGGTCAGATGATTAATTGTGGCCCCTATTTTGGGCATTGTGCTCGGAAGGCGACAAATAAGGGCTTTAACACGCGACGACTTACCTTATTTGATTACGTGGAATCTAACAAAAAGTTTTCTTTTTTTTTTATTTTTAATTTTGGACAATGACTCACGAGACGAAACTCCATCGATTTAACGAGTTTGATCAGTAAAAGGATCCGGGCGATTTCAACCCCAACGATTTGGTGAGGGGTTGACGAAAAAATGTCTCCGAGAATCACTTCATATTTTCTGGCAAATGGGCCGAGACGGTTAATAATAACAATGTTCTCTTCTGCCGCAGACGAAATTATTGCTTCCTCATTTCACTTCGTTCAGCATAGTTTGTCGGAGTTATTAATATTAAAAGCCGGTGGCGGGTGATTAACCGCTAATTAATTAAATATTTATGTCTTTTTCCTTCTCCCACTTTGATCAGAAAGCTCATTTAGTATTCCATTCAGATTATTAACAAGATATTATAAGTTATTTCGTTTATATTTTTAAATTAAATAACTAATTTTACAAAAATAAAATAAATTAAAATTAATAATAAATAAAGAATATAATTTAATTAATAAGAACTAAATAAATACACTTAATAATAAATTAATATAAAATATAATCATTAAGAGATCCGAAACGTAAATAAGTTATTCGGAGTGAGAATTGTGATCTTTGGGTAAATATATAAACGCGTGCTTTCAGCTTAGAAAGTGTCAAAAGCGAGGAAATTGTGCATCAATCACAGTCACAACATTCTATAATCGGTGTAGACAAAAGAAAACTCATCTTCTGAAAGTCGGTAAATGAAGTTGATTATGAAAACAGTTCAAACTAAAATTTGTACAATTATATGTATCTCATGAACGTGTTTTGTTTTCTTATTTTAATGCCACCTCTCAGAGTGACCCCGGATTTGGGGCCCCCGTTTTATTTTAGAACCAAAGCGACACAGTGTGAAAGCCGCCGACTAAACAATCACCGCCTTTCCGAAAAAAAAATAATATAATATATAATATAATATAATATAATAATTCACCCTTATTTCGCCCGAGGGCATTAAGGGGGTATACAAAAAATTTTCTTTTTTTAAAAACACGTTTTTGACAGCAAAACAAAAAATTTTTTTTTTTTTTTACAAGGTTATAAATTATGTACAGAATAAAAAGAAAAACAGGCATCAGATCAGCTTTTAAATTAATATGATAGGTGAGTAAGACAGTAAATAACATATATTAAATAGATATCCTAATGAAAATTGTCATTAAATTGAATAAAATAAATATCAAATTATAAGTTAAGAAACGGATACAATAAATAACATAGATTGAATAAATATCTTAGTAAAAATTGTCAATGTAGAATTAATTATAATATTATAAGTTAATTATACAATTAATAATACAAACAATAATACGAAACATATAAGAAAATAAATATAAACATATAAGAGAAATAAATATAACATATAACAAGATAAAATAAAATAACAGGAAAATGAATAACATATAATAAATAAATATCATAATAATAATTAAATAAAATCTTACCAGTCAATAAGTTTAAAATAAGTTTAAAAGCTAAATAGATAAGTCCGACATTTAGTAGCTAAAATAAATAAAAATATAACAAAAATGAATTAAAATAAAACAGTCACTAAATTAAATATAGAAATAGAATTATAAGTTACAAGACATAAAACGGAAATATAATTAATTGTACGTTGTAAAAAAATAAAATGTAATAAACCTACTGATTTTGGATGCCTGTTTTACAAAAAAAAGATTAACATTAACATTAAAAATTATAACTTTTCATTCATTTAGTGCGAAACTTCTTATTTTCAGTGCCCCTCTTATGAACTGGTGCAGCTTAATTAATTCTCCGGCTGTATGCTCTTTCTTTAGTAGGTGTAGTAGTTTTGTTTCGGGGGGGTCGTTATTGTCCGCGGTTGTTAATAGGTGTTTTCTTAGCGGTTCATAAGTTGGGCACTGGTACAAGAAATGGGCTATTGTTTCTTTCAGCTTCATATTGCATATTCCGCAAATGATGTTTTGTTGCCACTTGTATGTGCATTTGTTTGCCGTAAGTTTTACGATCTCCGCTCCGCCGACTCGCAATTGACTATATATTTTTATTGTTTCAAATCCAAGATCTTCTAGGTAGCAAGTTTTTGAACCTTCGCCGATTAGCTGGTACATTGGGCTGTATGTTGACTTTTTTATTTTGATTGAATCCTCTCTTAGCTTAGCTTCTCTGTATTTGGTGACTGTTTCTTCTATGAAATCTTTGGTTATATTTTTGTTCAAGTCTAAATCTTCATACAAGCGGTTTAAAATAAGTTTTACTTGAGTGTACCAGTTAGTTTTCTGGGGCGTGTTGGACGATTTGTCTAGTTCCACTAGGCGTTTGTAGCAAATTCTCGGTAAACTATTTTCTTCCTTCTGTTGCAATACTCTCCACCAATTCAGGATCCTCTTGAGGGCTAGGCAGGCCACAGGTTGGGAGTTCATTTCAGTCCTTATGATGTAGCCAGGGGTTGTAAGGGGCCACTGGAATAAACATTTGTAGAAGGTGTTTTTGGCTTTCTCTAATTCCTCGAGATATCGGACAGACCATATTTCAGAGCCGTAGAGTAGAGTGGCCGCAACTGTGGCGCTGAAGAGCTTCTCTCGCGAGTTCCGATCTTGTGCCTTCGCTTTTACTAGTATGTCCAAAACTCTGTTCGTTGCGATTTTAGTTTTTGCAATTGCTTTGCTAAGAGCCCTGTGAAACGAGCATCCTGACGAGAAAGTTACTCCCAAGTAGTCGTATTCATTTACTATCTGCAAGGTGTCATTATCCAGGTCGAATTGGAGATTGGCTTTGTTCTTTCCTCCTTTTCTGAACACGACTATCTTCGTCTTTTGTTTATTGACGTTCATTCCGTTCTCTCTGCAGTAACTCCCTAGGGCGTTTAATGCTTTTTGAGCCATGAACGGGGTGGGCGTTAGGATGACTAGATCGTCGGCATATAATATGCTCAGCACGTTTGTGTGGCCATCGACATCGATTCCAACGACTCCTTGTCTCCGCAGATGCTCGGTTAGGTCGTTGATGTAGATGTTAAAAAGAACTGGTGAGGCTGATTCACCCTGGAGCACTCCTTTGGTTGATCTGAATCTTCTACTCTCCTGGCCATCGATGTTTATTGTGAAGAACGCGTTGTCGTATAGACTTCTAAAAACATTAATTAATTTGGAGCTTATTCCGACTGTGGCTAGTTTATACCACAATCGCTCATGAGGAATAGAGTCAAAGGCTTTTTGGAAGTCTACAAATATTGAATAAATTTTGCGATTTTTTAGTCGGACACCAATCCCGATAGTAGCTTGGAGAACAAAAATTGCTTCCCTGCAACCCTTGTTCCTTTGAAAACCAAACTGTTCTTCTCCTATGATTTTTTCGGTTTCAGTCCAATTCAGAATTCTTCTTGACAGGATTGTAGTGAGCAGTTTCGCCACATTATTTAGGAGGGCAATGCCCCTGTAGTTGTGAGGGTTATTTCTGTCTCCTTTTTTAAATATGAGATGGAGGCGAGATGTACTCCAGGTTTCAGGAAAAGTCTCCTGCTCTAGAATTTTGTTATAAATATTTAGAAGTTTCAGTAACCCTGATTTAGGCATATTCTTGTAAAATTCGTTTGAGAGCTCGTCGGGACCTGGTGCTTTCTTGAGGGCTGAATTAGCTATCGTATTCACCAGCTCTTCCATTGATATCTGAGCGTCGAGCATCTCGTTATTTGTTCCAAGGATTTCCTTTCTACCGTGGGGAGTTTTTTGGTAGAATGTGTCGAAAAATTTCTCCCAATTTTCCAGTTTTATTTCATTAGCCGCGGATGGTGTCTTCCCTTTTAAAAGCTTTATCGTCTCCCAGAAGCTCTTGCAGTTTGTTACGTTTTTAAATTTATTTTTTAGGTTTTTTAGATATTCTAGTTTTCGTTCCTTTACTAGCTTTTTGTATGCTTTTTTGAGGTTTTTGTACACTTCATAGGAACTAGTGGAGTAGCGACTCTTCTTCAAGGCTCTGTAAGCTAATCTAATTTGCCGTTTTGCGACTATACAGTCATTGGTGTACCAAGTGTTTCTTCTGAAATTTGTCATCTTTCTTTGAGCCATTCCCGCTTTCAGGGCCGCTTCTCTTAGTGCAGTTATAAAACTTTTCCCTTCAACATGTACCGAGAGGGTTGAGGTGTCTACAATAGTTATTTTTTCGACTTCTTTTTCCATCAGATGTTTGCATTCATCATTCCATATGATTCTTGGTGTGCGTTTTTGGTGTTTGGCCTTAACGTTTGTTGTCGCTCTTAGCTTTGTTGTAAGTCGGGTTGGGAGATGATCCGATTCAAGTGAGAAATCCAGAACTTCTAAGTCGCTTACGAATGGCAGCATTTCGGGGTTGATCCAAACTAAATCGATAACGCTGTTATTGTTTGATGGGCCCAAGTAGGTGAACTGCGCGGGGGTGTCCTTTCCTGTCCTACCATTTAGGACTATGAATCCGAGATCTTCCATGGATCGCGTTAGCAGTGTGCCTCTTTTGTTTATGACCGGGTCGAGAGTAGTTCTTTCTAGGGAGAAGTTTGAGCCTCCAAACAGTTCATGGTCATATTTATCCGAAAAGCTGTTCAGGGTTCCAATTCTGGAGTTAAAATCTCCAGCAAGGATAATCTTAGCGGCAGGGTTATTGGTTTGGATGTTGGATATTGTGTCCTCTAAGTCAGTGAGGTATATGGAGATTTCATGGGAGGGATTGAAATATGCATACAGGAGAATGAGCTGGGTATTCTGGATTGAGAATTCGATGGAAATCCACCAGTTGTTCTTCTCCAGGAGGTTTGGGGATAAGTTCTTTTTGAGCATAATGGTGATTCCCCCTGAGCTCCTTCCTAATGATTTGTCTTTTGTGGCCTTTTGGCTGTAATGGTGATAGTTCTGGAGGTAGGAGGGCCAAGAGTTCAAGTCCTGATCCTTCCAGAGCCAGGTTTCACAGAAACAGAGTATGTCGCTGTTTTGCATTTCTCTTTGCTGTGCGTGGTCCAAACTCCAGATGTTTTTGATGCCATGGCAATTCCACATAAGGATGCTAATCGGTTCATTTAGGGGTGGGTTTGGGCTAGGATTACGCTTCAGCACATTTCCTTGCGGGGATTCGGGGTGTAATTGCTATTGCTCGGTTTCATTTTGCAGTTTTTCCCAGCTTATCCATTCTTCGTTAATTTGAATTTTTTGGTAGGCCACTCTGACTTTTTTCCCCTTTTCTTTTTCTCTATTGGCTATTTTTTTAAGTTTGTTTTGAATCTCGATTTCATTTTTTGTTAGGTCGTTGTTAATGTATATGGTTTTCCCTTTTAGTTTTCGTTTGTTTTTCATTATTTGGATTTTGTCTTCCATGGACTTGCACTGTACTTTGTAGATGTCGAAGCCGGATTTGTTTGTTGTGATGAATTGTGGCTCCGAGAGGGGGATAGCGTAGCCTGTTACTTCTTTACAAATTTCCTCTCCTCTGCGTTTTAGTTCTTCTTCACTTCTCCTACTGCTGTTTGTTCCTTTCTCAGAGATCACTATGTTGAGTTTTCTTTCCTTTCTTTCTTTTTTCTCTTCCTTATCCCTCATTTCTTTTATTTCTAATTGCAGCTTTGCACAGTCCTCCTGAATCTTGGCGACCACCACTTTGAGTTTTTCATTTTCCTGTCTTACCGAGAGGCATTCCGCTTTCAATTCTTGCATTTCTGTCTTTAATTCTTCCTTGTTTTTTCTGGCGTCTTCTTTGAGTTCTTCTTTCAGTTGTTTTAGGTATTCTACGATGGGGCATTCGGAATTACCGCACCTGCCACAGGAGTGATTTTGACTTTTACTTGGGGATCTTGGAGTCAAGTTACTTCTTTTGAAAACGGAGTTTTCCTCTTCGTGTGAAGTTTCTCGTCTTCTTTTCAGCATTTGATCAATAGTGGGAGTCACTGAACGAGGCCTGCTCTCTTCGCTCATTTCTTTAATATTGTAGTTCTTTTTTCAGCTATTCAATCTTTAGAGTGAGGAATATTTTCGACTTTGGTTAAGAAAACAAAAACTAAAGCGTGGAAACGAAGTTATTCGGACGGCTAATTCTGAAAGCAATTATGTGAGTGCGATCTGCGTTAAGATATTTGGTTTTGGATTAAACTGTTACGCAACTCCTGCGTGAGGGCGCTGTGCGCAAACCTGTAACGGTTATCAAATTTTTCCTCGTGAAATTCAACGAATTTAGACTTACTTTTCCTAATTTAGTGGTTTTTAAACTTGTGATTCTTTACCACTCCGAGCAGGATCTCGTTCTCCTCCCTCTGACAAAGTTTGGTAGCGATCAAAACTCTCTAACGCCTTGAAAAAAATTTTTTAAGTTGACTTGAAGTTTTCACGTCGTTGCACTCACAAACTTCGTTTCCACTCCCAAAGTAATCCGCCTTTCCGAAAAAAAAAATACTTTTATTGATCCAACGGATATTTTAATTACAGATTTTCAATGTCTCCGCCAACATCCGATATTGGAAAACCTGGAGCGTTGATAAAAGCAAAGCTTTCTCTCAAAAAGAGAACACCCGAGTGATGTCTGATAAACCCTCGTGCTTCCCCTGCGTCCCACAGGAATTAACTCCGGGGGATGCTAACAGATCATGCAAGCATTATTCACGTCTCATCTTTCATAAGAATCCCTTCGCCTCGAGTCTTTTTTAATCTAAACCACATGGAGCCTCCCCTCGAAGGGCGGCCGACTTTTCCCACGCGGGGAGGGAGGGCGTCAATCGCTGGGAAAGCGATCAGGGGGTGACTCACCTTCCGTCGCCAGTCCGTGAATGAGAATGAGCCAGACAATCCAACCGGAATCCATTTCTGGCCATCAATGCGTTACGCAGTGCACGTCCTTAATCCGAGACTCATGCCCGCCACGGGATCCCATTAGCAAACGCTCCTTGCTCCGATTTTAATCTGCAACAAAGAGACCACCGGTTAACAAATACAGGCTTTGTGTAACACTTATCTCACCTTCACTACACTCGCTGTAGGTAATAGAAAAAGTAAAACAACGTTATAACTTTGATTCTGTTCAAAAAGACATTACCGCTTCTTCAATTCCCAAAAAACAGCAGAAGGGTTAAATAAATGGAAGTTACTTATGACTCGACCCAATACGTTTTAATTTAAAATAACTGGAAATGAAGCGGGCTTATAAAAAGTTATTTCTCCGATCTCAATTAACTCCGGACTAACTCTTAAACAGTTGTCCGCTGCAATTCTCTGAATAATGTGGAATGTTAAGAGCGGGAAAGGGGATGAGCCGCTGTAATATTAATAACCCTCTTCATCCCTTTCACGAGGGAAACGACATTTTGACACTAAAGGGTAAGACTAACAAAATTCCCGTGTTTCGGATTTATTTTCGGTGATTAAATTTTTGTCGGTTCACGATTATTCATTCCCGTATTAATTATTTCGGGAGATTTATACGTCTCGGGACAAAGCTCACTTCTGCTTGAAGCTTTTAATTAAAAAGCTTCCGCCTTCTTTGAACGAAAAGGGAGAGAGCTTTTAAACTCGTTTTTCGCATCCGTTTGCCTTCGACAACTTCCCTCCCAAAGATGGCCGACGACCCCTTTCGTCCCTCCCGAAGAACACCGTCACTTTGGTGGTCTCGGCCATTATGCAATAACAGTTATTAAAATTACAAACAATGAGAGAGACTGGAATACAAAATGATAGTTTGTCAATCATTACCGATCGATATTTTATAACGAGAAGGTAATTGAAGACTTCGCTGGCGCCATGGATAATTGGCTCTTCAGAACGACTCCATACGACAATGCCACCACGAAGGAGTGCCACACTCGCGGAAAGAACCATCGACCTCCCGAGGGAGAAGACCGGGAGGGGTCAAAATGACCACGTCATTACGTTTTCTTATATACAGTTTTATTTCCTTTCCTTATAACCAATAAGAATATATAATATAATTTTTCCTCTATTTAGGGCATTAGAGGGTTAATGATACAATCTTTTACACAAAAAAAGTAGTAAATACATAAATATACTACACCGCATTGAGGTTTAGAAGTAAAACGCTAAGAAAGAATAACTAATACATTGATAAATTATATTAATATATTAGTTTATTAATATTATAAAATTATTAGTTAATATATTACGGTAATGCATTAATAAAGAAGCAAGTTGAAAAATAAATAATTACATAAATAAAAAAGCAGTAAATAAATAATTAATAAATAAACAAGCAGTAAATAAATAAATAATTACATAAGTTAACAAGCAAGTAAATAAATAAATATTAATATAAGTTAAAAAATTAAAATCAGAAACTGATAAAAGCACTAAAAGACTTAATAAAATTAAGTTACATAGAATAAAACGTAAACTAAAATAATACTATAATTAAAATTAGTTAATTTAAAATCAAAAATAAATTTTGTAAAATTAATATGATTTGGCCCAATTATTCAAATATAATAAAAATTAATTAAATACCAAAAATAGTTTAATTTAATCCATCCAAGGGTCAAAATGACCTCTTGATCGCTCCACTGTTATCTGCACAGACAACCACATCTTGAATCCTGTCCATCGGCCTCACCCAACCCCCTTCCCTCCCTCTTCAACCCCCTTTGGCAAATCCAAGGTTTCACTCATCGTAAATGACAAATTGATTTCTGAGACTCGGGTTGAGTGGCGAGGGAGCGAAAAACGCCATAAATTCAACTTGTTCATCCGAGCAGTGTTTGTCGATTTCCTCGAATGCGGGTTTGTCGATTGCCTGGAGGTTTTATTTACGGGCGAATACCTTGATTTATATCTCGGTTAGTGGTCGAGGCAGGCGCAGATACACCGGGCATCAGTTCGTGAGGAGAATCTGCCACTCGTTTTAAGAGACATGTCAAAAGCAGAGAGGTTTTCACGTCTTCGAGTGGTACTCATTCTTCAGGGAGACTCGTGGATTTATTCTGTCTGTTATGTCTGTTTGGGAATCACTCATTTCCCCGAATCGATTCCAAACGATTTTCAAGAAATCAATATTATTTTAAACTCGGACATACAAAACAATTTTTAGTTTCTGCCAAAACAGTTGAAAAAGTAATACACTTTTCAACGAATATTGTATGCGTTTACACCCATTGTCAATCACTGAAAGAAAACCCAAGGAATTTTTTTATTGTCAGGTAAAAGTAAAAAAAAAGTAAAAATACCACTGAGCTCAACTGTGTCTGAATCAGAGGAAAAGGCCACAGAGCGTGAAATCGCGCAATTAAGTTTCATATCCGGATTAAAAAAATATTAAATTCCTCATAAATAAATAATGGCTAATAAAATATGAAAAAATAACAAATATTGAAAACTGAAGAGGGGAAAATCCACTTAATGGCGTCAATAATTTTATTTTGAGTTTTTCGTTCAGTTTTAAATAAACTTGTGAGTTGATAATTTTTTTCATGATCGGTTCTCTCTCACCATTAATAATAAAACTGAAGGACTAATTTCAATTTTTGGGGACAAAGAGGACATTTCAATGAAATCATTTTGGCTTTTTCTGACTTTTTGGATATTTTTATGTTTGACTTTCTTTATTACGTGGATTAAGCATCGTTGTTTTTCTTCTAGCGCAGACGGTCGAAACGACTGCTATTTGAAAATAGTCAAAAAACTGTCAGTTTTTCTTCGAGAACTTCATGATTCTTATTATTTTGAAAATGGACAAAGCAAGGAAAAAAGGAAAGAGAAAGGGAGAAGCAGCGAGGAAAAACACAAAAATTCGGAAAAAAACGGAGAGAAAGCAGAGATAAAAATGCGGCAAAGGGAAAAGTCAAGGAAACAGTAGAAAGTAAACAAAAAACTGAAGAAATAGAAGGAAAAGTAGAGAATAAAAAAAACAATTAGGAATAAAAAACGGGAAAAAGCAGGGAAAAGATCAGGAAAAAAATGAAGTCAAGGAAAAAAGAAAAAATACAGGAAAAAGTGAAAAAAGCAAGAAAAGGGGAAAACGAAAAAAGGAGTCAAGGAAAATATCAACGAAAAAACGGAAAAAATAGAAGAAAGAAGCGATGAAAAGGGAAAGCTGGTAAAAACGGGAAAATCAACGACTAAAGGGAAAAATTGGAGGAAGAAACAAAAACTTGGGAAAAAATGGGGAAACGGCAGAAATAAGTGTGGCAAATGGAAAAAGCAGAAAATAAACAAAAAAAACTGAAGAAAAAGAAGGAAAATACAGAAGAAAAAACTAAATTAGAAAAAAACAAAAAAACTGGAAAAAGCAGGGAAAAGAACATGAAAAATGAAAAAATACGGGAAAATCGAGACAAAGGGGAAAACGAGAAAAGGAAAAGCAAGAATAAAGGAGAAAATCAATTAAAAAGAAAAACTCGAGGAAAAAATGAAAAGAGCTGAAGAAGATGAAATTACAATTATTCCAATAAGTGAATATCCGGATGATTACATCAATTTTAAAATGAAAATATATTAGAGTTAAAAAAGGAAAACAAATTATGATGTAGTCTTTATTTCCACTGTTTCCGGGCGTTGAAACCGCAACATCTCGCCCCTTCCCAGAGAACTCCCATGCAGTGTATAGTTCATCCATGAGAGTACACAACATCTCATTAGGCGATTTAACAGCCGGCGACTTTTACAATGACTAAGTGGGGGACGAAGCAATCCGAGGGGCGTGTCCACCCTATCGTCCCTTCCCATTCAAGCCTTAATTTAGTTAATGTTTTATTTTCCGACCCGTTGCTCACATTGTTGTCAGTCCCCCGCCTTTTCTCACCCCGCTACCACCAGTCAGGGAGCCATAACAACTCTAATAGTGGTTGACCGGAGGCCACTCATCAAGAAACCACCATGTGTCTGAAACAAATGGTTAAAAACTACGAGACGTGCCCAAGAGTATTTGCATTTTATCTAAGGCGGTGACGATGACCGGGGGTACAACAAAAGGGAGGTGAGAGAATATAAATTAGAGGAGGGCTTTGAAAAAGGAAAAGAGTCCACCATTCGTTCACACCTGCCCAAAACGTCGCCTCTGACCTCTCTCCCCCCGTTAAAACCGGAATTTAATCTCACAAAATCAATATTAAAAATAGTAAGCGACGAGGAAACGCGTTTCCATTTCCCTCCTCAGGTTTCCATATAAAAACCGCGAATGAAACATTTTCACTTGCGAGTCACACACTTAACAAGCCGTGAAGGGCCGGAGGGGTGGAAAAGGGGAGGGATGGAGGGGAGGAGAGGGTTACATCATAACAATGGTGTCCCGAGGCCACGAGGCAGGCTGCTGTCAACAATCAGGTTGGATGATCTCGATGGGCATTGTTCGGAGATGGCATCTGCACCCCGGGACAATGTAACGGGTTTCAGCCGCCCACTTTGGAAGTTCATTTAACAGTGAAACGGGGAAGAATTAATTGAGGGCCATTTTGACATAAGATTCGATGATTGGGACAAAATATAAAAAAGGAAACTACAGCAAAACTTAGAGTCAGAACCTTAATCCTTTTACAATGTCCAAACAGTGGATTTCATTTAAAAACACTAATTTTTTCCTAACATAATCAGCTTATCCCGATAGGATTAATTAATGTATCCATTTTTGTTTGAACGTTCGACTTTAATTTACTCTTTAAAAACAGACAGAGATAAAACGAGAAATCAAAAACATAGAAAAGATAAAATGCAATTTTTAATCAAAAGAACCAAACCTTAAAAAATAACCATTATAATTACGAGAAATTTATTAATTTTTTATTTTCACCACCTTTAACCCATATTTTTTATTAAGTTTTTGTCAGTCATTTTTTATGTTCACCAAATGTTGTTGAATTTTATTAATCTCCTATTTATTCAGGGTTTTATTTCTTGGCTCCTCTTTAAACCACATATTTTTTCGGTATTTAATTTTCATTCCACTTTGTCACTCCCTGAAACACCACAACATAAATCGCATTCGACCATACTGTAAATCTCCGATAAAATACAGTTTCTAATTTTGTCTCTTTGATTTTCCTTTAAATTAAATTAATTTTAGACTAAACTCTAAAACGGATGCTATTTCACACTGATATTGTCAAAGGACAAGGTTTGTCTTGGCAAACAAAGGTAACTTAATCAAAAGATCGAAGAGATTTCATTCGGGAGTCAGTTTATACATAAAAACGAGTGTAAATATGGCCGCTGATAAACCAAAAACAATGTGGTTTACCAAAGACCGTTTAGGAGTGTTTTTGGCATTCACCCCTTTCATCCCCTCACCCTTTTGAGTGGGATCTGAAAGGTTCTCAACAATGATAAGTGCCAAGGCATTACTCGGGGATGTCTTGCCTGAAAACAGAGCACTAAAAATTTTTTACTGCTTTTTTATCTACTGATTATTTCTAATAATAACTTTGAGATGAAAATGAATGAAAGCATTTTCATTTAGACATAGAGGATGCAGACATAGTGGAAGTTTTAAATAATTTTTCCCGGAGTTTCATCGCTCCTCGGGGACCGATTTCAATGGGCTTTTGATATCTGACACCGTTCACGACGCTTTCGTGAATTTTCTCAACGTTATTTCTCCAGGGATACAACAGTGGGACCCATAAATTTTTGTTTCGTAGCGTCGTTAAACTCCAACTTTTAACCAAAAACTTTAACGCGGTTGAATTCAATAAAAAAAAAAAAGAAGAGTTGGAGGGTTACCAGTCTTTTCATTATCAAACCCAATAAAATACAGAATTATCGTAAGCAATAAAATTTTTATCTTTCTAAAAGGAAGAGGAGCCGGAAACATGTGCGCTGTATCTCCTCTCCCCCCCCCAAAGGCTTCCGGTGGCGCACTTTATACTTAAAAATTCTACTGAACTTCCATAGGGTTGGCAGAGATAATCAAAAAGGCGAATCTTTACTTAATAATGCGATCTCATCATTTATTTTCTCCGTTCTTTTGCTTTTCTTTCGCATCTCTTTCAACTTTCATTTTGTTTGTTTGTTTTTCTCTCCCATTTACCCCAACTGGAGGGTATATATTTACAATTAAATACATACAATAACATAAATAAATAACAAGAGATGTTTTCTCAGCTCCCCATCGAATTCTTTTATGTATTTTCAATTGAAAGTGTACTTCAACTAATTTAAAGTATTGGAATGGAATATTTTTATTGTGCACTTATGTATCATTTTGATTGTTTTGTATTTTGCATTGTTTACAAGTTGTATGTTTTTGTTATTTGTATTTTTCAGTGTTCGGTTAGTTCAGTCTTGTGTTTTTCATAATTTCAATTAATTTCATTTGGTTTAACATTTTTAATAATAACAATTTCAGTTAATAATATTAATATGTATTTTTCAAATACATTTTCCATACAAGTATTAATATTTGATATAAACTCACATGAATAATCATCAATTACACAAAAAAAATACACATTTCTGATTGTAATATATTTTTAAAAATAAATAATAATAAGTATATAATAAAATATTATTTAAATATATTTTTTTCCTTTTCCGGGGTCTTCTTAACCCCCGTAACGACCGAAAGGGGTCAAAATGACGACTGTGTAATATTTTTTTCCTTTTTTGAATAAAATTAAAAATAATCAATTAATCACTCGTTGGGATGTTTATTTTTTACCGTTAATCGTAATTCAGGTCTTTTTTTCACTGTTATTATATTTTTTTACCTAAAAAAGACAAAGGTGCATTACCTGAAAATGAAAGAATATATTAAAAGTCACAGGGGTCAGAGGTCAATATGACCTCCTCAATGTACAACGTCAGACAGGTAGTTCGCCTGTATGGGAACCACCTGAGTGACCTTTGTGATTTTTATCAGATCCAAACAAATCCCAAAGAACATAAACTTTTATGACACTGAAGAGTTGATCTGAGAATCCCTGACTTAAGACGGGAGTCAAATTCCTCCGACTCTTCAGTTTTAAAATTAATAAAAGTCCCAACGACGAATATTTCTTTAACGCAAGAGGTTGTTGATGACTCAATCAAAATTTTTACGTTGTTTTTGGAATTAGTCCAATGGCAGTCTTTCGCTAAATTTAATAAAAAACATACTCGTGACAATCAATTATGCAATGAAACCTAAACGATAACTGTTTTTCCGAATAACAACATTATAAGCCGTCATTTAAGTTTCAGTGTTACCAACTGACGTATAAACCGGTAACGGTTTTTTCAAATGTGAAGGCAGTTTCTTCTCTGAAGAAGTGCTTTACATCTTCTTGTAGGGCAGACTCTGTTCTTATCTGTTCATTAACAGCAACAGAATGTTCTTCTCGGACATTTATCAGTTGTAGTAACACTCAAATAACCGAGCGTACAATTTCAATGTTGCAAATTCCAAACCGTTCTATCATCAAATGAAAAACGATCCTTACTAATAAATAACTCCGGAATGCGTTAATAAAAATACATATTTGAATAAATCTCTTAAATTATTTAAAATAAATGATTCAGTCAAACAATAAATAATTGAAATGAGAAAATCAGTTGCTGCATGCAACAGAAAAAGAAAATGGCTGTCGGTGTACCTTTTCCAGTTAAACCGCGTGCTGTCAAATGTAAACACAACAAACTGCTCACCGTTCTAGACAAAACTAATTAAAACTCGCAAGTTGTAAAAAAGGGAAAAAGTTCAAAACTCGTAAAACTGAAAATACAAGCCATCAACCGAGTGAGCGGGGAGTCCAATGCACATTTCCACCGGAAGTCGCTCCGCGAAATGCTCCGCTAATTCAACACACGTGAATCATTTTCCAACGGGGTTGCCCGCTCGAAGCCACCGCCATTCGTCAAAACTGAAAATAAACATGGGAACGAGCGCCCGACCGCCGCGCAGCGACCCCTCGACGATGACAATCCGTGACCAACTGATTCCACGCGTCTACCGTCTCGTTGTCTTTCTCCATGAGGCAAGTGGCGCGTTGTCGCGGCCCGCCCTCGAATCACCCGCTCAACAGGTCTCCCGCCCGCCGACCGCAGGAACATTCTAGAAGGCTGACGGCCGTTGGATCCGTCGGCGCTGCCAACCTTTGAGATTCCTTTTTCCTTTGAGCGTTGGTGTTTTCCTCAAATCCAACATGGATGCCGGGGGAGAGAGAGGGAATTCTGTTTGAGATGAAAAGTGATATTCCGGGTTTGAGACTGAAAATTCAAATTGAAATTTAAGAATCGGTTACGGGAAAGTTAAGATTGGGAACGTGACTTGAGGACGTGAGGCGCATAAGTCATTTGAGGAGTGAAGCAGAGACCACAGCCGAAGAGAACTGGAGCGTTACTTTAATTTGCGTGAATGTGCGCCATTGGACTTTATCTTATTTTTATGCTCTTTCTAAGCTTTTCTGCGCCGCTTTAACTCTCAAGAGGTTTCGACTCCACTTAAATTCCTTATTTAACCCTAGAATGAGGGAGAAGTCGAATTATCCAGAAGGTATCGCTTTTGACAGTCCGCTAAAAAACCCTCAATTCGTTGCAAAATTATTATTAACAATATACTAAGTTTCTAATTTTAATAAAATTCGTCTCCTCTAGAACGATTTAGTTTGGTATTAGAAAATGGAGGTACTAAACCCTTTGCATATTTTGATTTCCTTTTTTTTTAATGTATCCTGAGGGAGAGGACCACAAATTTTATCATTTTCTTCAGATACTATAAGTGTTTTTGACACATTTGGCGGGAATTCAGGTTGTCAACTTTTTTCTTCTTACTAACTCAAAAAAGGCGTGAAAGCTTATCCAAAATTGAAACTACCCTTGGAGAGTGACACCTCCGTCAGTGCAGTGTTGTTTCCTGTCCCAGTAGGGCTAATTCTTGAAAACCTGGAAAGCTACCCCAGCAGATTAAAAAAAACATTTCCTAACAGCGCAGCAGCTGCAAAGGGTGATAAACGTTCGGCAAATACCACAAACTATTTCACGCATAAAACGGTGTTCGAAAGCAAATAAAACACTTTTCTGTTGATTTTTAAAACTCCTCTGCCATGTAAACTCGTCTGGGCCCCGAAGAAGTAGATCAGGTCGTGAGCGATTGCTGTTCACGTCACTTTCCCAATTTTCTCCTTAAATGGGCAAATTTTGGGAGGGACGGATGTGGGAGGGGCCCCGGGGCGGAGCGAGGGTCCTCGAGAGGGCCCCGGTCGAACAGTGCCGTCTGTGTCTGCGAGGAAAGCCAAATCACTGTTGATTGTTATCCTCGCAACGAAATGTTATTAGTAAATAACAATTTAATTGTTAAGTGGGATGATGCATTTATGAAACAAACGCATCATCAGCTCCACACTAATTAGTGTTAAAAATGCGCGGGCTCGAAATGGTTTTTTTTCATCAGTTCGTGAATGGGGGAATGTGTTAATTATTTCGCAAAAAGATGAGATTCAACTGCACGCATCCTTGTTTTCCTTACAAATTCACCATTTTCAGGCTCACTTTAATAGAATTTAAAATCTGTTTTAACACAAGAACGGGTTATTTTGACCCCTGAACTGCTTTAATGAATGTCCCCTCGTCACCTTTAAATGTTAAAGATTCCTTTTGTTTTGAAAGAAACACAAGGAAAAAGCTAGGAAAATGAAAAAATGGAAAACCCTATTAAAAAACCAGTGAAAAAATGGAGAATTAAGTAAAAAAAAGCTGGAAAAAGTAAAAAATGGAAAAGATTAGGGAAAAGGAAAAGGGGAAACTAAGAAAAAAATAGGGAAAATAGAAAATATAAGAAATGAGGAAAAAATATTAAAAAAAATTAAGAATCAAATTTAAATTCACAAAAATAGGAAAAAAGGTAAATCAGAAAAAATTTTAAAATTGGAAGAATAATAGGAAAAAAGAAAAAGCAGGGAAAAGGAGAAAAAGGAAAAATCGGAATAATGCGTCTTATATTTTATCCGATAATTCATTTAAGTTAAAAAAGAAAAAATATATGCCGTCCAAGTGTTAAATAAACTAAAAACCGTCTTAAAGATTATCAACAACAATTAAAATGATTCATTAATCATGGCTATGTTGATTACTCATTTAAAAAAATTTTTCTTTTAACTCATAAATTGTCGTTGCACCTTTTACACAAAAGTGCCGCCTCAAAAGTTCACTTAAACTTTCACCAAAGCGGCGTAAACATTCCAAATGAGCGATCGCTTTCGACGCCGCCAACCCCTCGCCCCTTGGCAGCATCCCCTCGCGACGACCAACCCCCAGCCCGTGATTTATGTCTCGGGGCGTCAAAGGAACCGTGTAAGAACAAAAGGACATAAATTATCGGCGGTGTCCGCTAACAAATTTTCGTAAAGTGGGAATGTCTCGCCGGGCGAAACTCAAAATAAACTCATTTCTCGGCGAGACGTTGTCAGAAGACAAGTTTTCTTCTTCCCTGACAGGACACGTTTGCCTCGGGTCGAGAGGAGATCTTGCCAGGAAAGAAGCAACAAAATAAAAAATATCCGATCATCATCGTCCCGCGGTTGTCGTCGTTGAGATCTCCATTAACCGTAATCATTATTTTTCCTCTTCTTTGTCTGACCACTCGAAAACCGTCTCTTTTCTCAACGTTTTATTGTTAATGAGTTTTATTGTAACCTATAGCCATGTGTTTTTATTTTCCGGTTCTCAATTGTTCCCCAAAATATGCACGACTAGATTAAACCGTCAGAGCCTTCAAAGGACGAGATTGCTTTCCTTTGGCTGTGAAACGGCTGTCGCAACATTTCATAATGCTATTAACCCTCCACATAAATTAATAATTAATATCAAATTATAATAATTTGAATTAATGCGTGGCCAAAGGAACCGCATAATGAGGTGAGTGTTATCACTAACACTAACCAGTACTCGGTTACAGGTACAAGGACGTGGTTTTTTACAATGAAAGTTGAACTCCCCTTTAGTGTTTTTATTTGCAGTCAGCTTTTTGTCTCCCAAAGGAACTCTCGGGGGGACGCCGAAAGCGATCAAAATTGGGGAGAAGGGAAATCAGTCAACAGTTTTCGTAAAATCGTCGGCGTTGACATTAATAAAAGCTCGCCCTGTGCGTGTCAGCAGCGAACCCTTCCCCTCCCTGAGAATCCATTTTCGACAAAACATTTTCTTTCATTATATTCTCTGCTTGTTATTTTCTCATTAAAATCCCTTTCGAATCTCACTCCGCCCGTCTTCTTTTTCCTTTTTAATGAACTCAAAGGAATTTTTTCAAAGGAAACCAAATTTCGTTACGTTAACTTCGTTAATAGCATCGGTTAAAAGATACATTCGTTTTTTAGAGGGGAGCGCCACTGGGGGTGACCGGGGGTGCCTGAATCCCTTTCCCTTCTCTTTCCACCCTCTCAGACAGAAAACGAAACGAAACCCCCCCCCCTTCGACTTCCACCCCAAATGGAAATCCTGACAAAAAAGAACCGGAAGCGAACTTAAACAATAAATCCGTTAACAATGTGAATCAAATTAATTTTAAGGTTTTCAAAATTCAAAAAGCCGGCGAACTGCTGGTGACTGCTCGAATGGAAAACGTGTCAAAATAAGACGCCCTATTGTGAGACTTAATTACAGGGGGTGAAAAGGGCAGGGCCACCCTTTTCAAGAGCTTTCTTCCCCGCTCGCCAGAGGGATTCCGCTAAAAATTACAACCGTTGACACCACCTCTCTCTCCTCGACGACGTTAATTCGAATATGGGCCCCCGGGGACACTCCCTCGCACGGAATATCAGATGAGGGACCGTTTTCCGATGCGAGACACCGAAATATTTATTTCTTAAGTTTCCCCCTCTCGTTTTTTCCGCTTCTTAAACCCCAATACAAATAAACAACAAAAGTTGGTTAATTCTTTTCAAAAATGTTTATGGGTGCATTATGTCGTGGAAAAATTTATAACCTTTTATGAGACGCATGCCGGCCATAAATATCATTACCTATATTATTCATTTAAGGCTCCCCCACTTAAGGGCCGCCATATTGAAAAAGACAACGGACTGTGGGAAAACCTTTCCACGGCCACACGCAAACGATTAAACAACAGGAGAGAAGCGTCGACCGGGGTCAAAGGGCAATCTGCGAGGGAGGGACTGTCCCCGCTTAATATTTATTTTTCGTTTCATGCTTTTATTGCTCGGCATGCGCCTCTGGGGAAGGCCCCGTCCTCGAGACAAAGGACTTTCATATTTTATGAGAACCCTTCGGGCTCACACGGCGACCCCCCGCGCGCGCACCCTCAGGCCTTCATCCCCCGGGATGCGGCCTTCCCTTCCCAGGCGATGACACGTCTCCCGGATTTTCGGCAATTCAATTGGATCGTCCCACACAAGCGGGAACAGTCAGGATGGGGGTTGAAATGATAACGGTGGTCATTTTGACCACTATCTGAGAGTGTTAAAAGTTCACAAATACTGTCATCTGCTCACGGGGCAAGACGGACATTAAAACGACAAGCGGATTAACCAAAAAGAAATATGGTTATAAAATTTAAGCCCTAAGTAAGGGCTTACAAATACACAAATAAATAATATTCTGAGTTTTTTTTTATTATTATTCGAGATGTCGTTCACCTCTTCAAGTCGTTTAAATACAATCGTAATTTGGGTTATTAGCCAAGTATTTCCGATTAGAAAAAAAAACGAATGGTCAGTTATATTTGTTCGTTTGGAAAGTTGATACCGATTTTAGGGTAGTTTTCGAGACGTGTCTTAACAGAAAATAACACGTAATACATAATGAAGATAAAAGGGGAGGAAAATATAATTATAACATAAATTAAATTTCTCAATCAGATCTCTTCTTTTCCCTGCCTTTTTTCTCCTTTTCTCCTTTTCCTTTTTCTTTTCATTATATATTATACGTCATAAAAGAGCATTACTTTAACTCAGTAATTTTAGGACAACTCAATAACATTTTTTATAGCCCACAATTTCCATGACCACAAACACTACAAGCATGCTCAAACAAATCACTACAAGCATTGCTCGTGGGGGCTTATTCAAAGCATTTATGGATGACACGAGCCAGAGGGAAAATAAGTCAAAAACCATACTAATAAAAATGCATGCTCGCCTTAAAAAATTTTCTATGCAGTAAAATAGGTGAATCAGTGAGTCGAGGACCACTGCTGCGAGAACTTCAGTGTTTCCGTCATTTTAATGGTTTTACGAGGTTGACATGTTCTGTCCGAAATGGGCCACAAATCTGTGGAAGGCGAACAGCACAATGGCACCCGTTTCGCTCACGCGGTGAGATTCCTCGGGAACAATCTGTTACTATTTAACGGAACGGTCATTATCGTTAACTTCATCGGCCGGGAGATAAATTTAGATTCCGTCGCCTGCTTAAGGGTTTCCTTTTTATTTTTATTCGGGTTTTAATCCAATAAACAAATCGACCACCCATCAACTAACCTGTCAAGAACATTCTCCTCACCGTCACTTGCATTTCATTCGGTAAATATTAAAACAACTTCTGCGGTCACGTGCGCCTTCGCTGCATTGTTATTTCCACCTAATTCTCGCCCACGTGACCAAATCCTTAATATCCTCAAAATCCTCAAAACCTCTTCCATTCCTTGAGCCGTTCATCCCTTCCACCCTGAAATCAAAACAAATCGACAACGCTCTCATTTCGTTAGGAGACAATTAAAAAGTATGGCTCTCAGTGGACGTGGACTTTTCCTATCGCTTCCAGCTAATTAACTAAATAAATTTGGGAGAGTTGTCATGTCTGCTTTTTGTAAATTTCGTTTCCGGTTTGGATTTTATCAGCGATTTCCCAAAGCCATCCTCACACCGCAACAGAAGGTCAATCACAACTCAATAAAGACTCCCAATTCTTTGGGGCGACGCCCGAGGGCTCAGACGAGATGTGGGATGCACATTCGATGAAAGAACAAAATGGAAAATGATTAGAAAAGTTTTCAAGAGAGGCGAACAACTTGCTGTCAGACGTCGGGAATGAGCTCGAGGCAGAAAGAACAAAACGAAACGCATTTTCCGACGATGAAATTACTAAAGCAGAAGCTTTTTTATCGGCAGTGAAACTCCCCGAAATCCTCCCCCTTCCAGAAACGGATTTTCCACCAGAAAATGTTTTTCATTGAATAATTCCTGGAAAACAGGAAAACTCCGGGAGACGAAGTAAGTTTTTCAAAGAACTTAACCCCGAGCCTTTTTATTTCCTGATGTGTACATAGCTTGGGGTTGCAAGTTTCGTTCCGCCCTTTCACTCCCACCCCCACTTCCGCCCCTCAGGGCTTTCCATAACACACGGAATGATGACTTCTAAGTGTTACCTTATTGTGAAATGCCGCTCGCGGTTGACAGTGTGACATTATCAGGTGCACAAACATTCCCCTGTAAAAAATCATAAATTAAGTAATATATAAATTGATTAAAAATTCATTATTAGTTTTTCAATAGTTCAAAATGAGGATTTTTAATATTAATAAATAAACAGATCATGGCCGTGATTTGTAATTATTAATCTGATACTTGAGGCGTCCAACAATTTTAATTACGACTTTTCGTCCACATGTTTTAAATACTTTCTAATTATCAATTTAATTTTGATTTATCGCTCATTTAATTTAAATTATAGTTCGCTCCAAGTTCACAGGAAAAATCATTTAAATTTCTTCAAAGGGCAACTCTCAATATTAAACCCAAATATAAATCATCCCTCTTTAATTAACTGCTTCTCTTCATTTAAAAGGAAGAAACTCACCAAAACGATGATTTCATTTGACATAATGTAAAGGCCCACTGTGCTCTCCGCGAACTGTGGTGTCCCCAGGTAGAAACCCTTTCGATCCTTTCGTCCATTCCTCTTCATTGATCCTTCATATTTCTTCCTGTTTTACCCTAACGCGTTTTCAGTACTGTAATTATCATTCGCAAAGAGCTGACTTCAATAAAAATCTATTTACCTCATAAAGAGAACTTCTGCACCTCTTTTCCCCATCTTTCCATGAGCTTTTACCAGCATTAAACGCTTCCTACAAAAATGAAATCCCCTCGAACGCATGCGAGATAATATCATTACAACGGCATTTGATGCTGTAACTGCGTTACAGTATCTCCTTCGACCCTCATTAATGGAATTACTTCCTCGAAAGCTATTCAAAATAAAAAACATGAAAAACGCCTCATTCGTTTGTGAGTTTGATATGAAATAATAATCGGATGAAGTGCAACAGCTGAAATAAGGGTTGCGCAAGGAGCACTCGAGAGGGGATGAAGAGAAGGAAATCATCAACCCCGATGAATCATAAATAATGCTTCTTGTTTGTTTTTATCGCTTTTATTGTCAACGCTCGTCCCAATTGAATTTCATTTTTATTATTCTGCAGAAAAGCAATTCTTATGTTAAACGCTCTGTCCTTTGCCAGTCTGTAATGGGATATAAAATGATCTTAAAGCGGTTTATTTACTCGTACTCAGCCTAATTTAATAAAGTGAGCAAATATTTGTGAAAGCTTCCAACAAAGGGGGAAAACTATGGCGTTCGATTCGAGCGAGTGTCAAACTTAATTCGTTCGCATTAAAAGAATTTATAATAAACCCTTTAAAAGCTCTCGCCTCCGCCCATTTAAAATTAATCATTTCAATTACCATTGCCAATCTCAAAGTTCAATTCTCATATCCGTTTCCAACCATCCAATTCACGTCGCCCTACGTTTCTTATTTCCGCCTTCGATGGCTTATTATCAAATAAATTATTATTCCCAAATATAGGATGAGGAGGAAATTTACTCTCCTTCATCAGAAGACGATGTAGAGTCTGAATCATCACTCTCTGATTCGGTTGAAGAGTCACTGGAGTGATTTGCATCCAGGTTTAGCTCTCTAATCTTCTTGGCGATTTCGTTCATTCCGACTGTTTTTTCACTGCCAGAATCGGTCACTTCGAGTAAAGCCCACTGAGCCGCTATTTCTAAGAGTTGAAGATCGCTATTTACTTCGCATTTCTTTATTTTTACCTACAAAGATTTAGAACAAACGCCATCACTCGAACTCTAGAGAATATCAACAATCAATCATAACAATTAGCCAAATTAGTGTAATGAAATAAATCATTATCATATACATTAAACATTTGTTTGTTAATTAATATTCGGCCAAATTATTCCGTAGTATTTTTTTAAGACTTATGAAAAATGTATTGAATAAAACCAATAAAATAAAGCAATTAAACTTCATTAATTATTATATGCATACTTTAAACTTATTAAATCAACATACAGCATTTATTTCTTAAACTACAAATAACATTTATTTTAAACCTCAAATCAACATTTAAAATACTTAATGAACATAATTAAGTAGGAAACTGATAATAATGAACACCATTACAGAAATACAGAGAGACACTATGAAAATATAAGACTAACAAAAAGAAACATTCAGTGCACATTATAATATTTATAATTATTCAACTGTAAATAAAGAGTCTGTATGTTTTTTTTTTTACAATGAAATGGTAAACAGAATAATTCAGCCAAATTTGGTAAAGGTTAAACAAAATAATAATTAGTGAAACCACTAATCATCACATCTCTAATTATCATAGTCAACACCATCATCATTGATATCTTTTAGAAATATTATTTTCTTACTTGGCTCACTGCTTCTGCTAATTCAAGGCATCTCTCATCTGACATGTGGACAGCAAAATCACACAAATCGTTCACATAAAGATTATTGAGCAAGTAGCGATTATCACTTTCATTGAATATTTCCCTCACTTCAAGCAGGCATCTAGTCACTTGTTTGGACCCTAAAGAAAATTTAATTTAACACTGATGCAGTGCATACAAAAAAAGGACTCTGACTCCTGTCATTTTAACTTAATCAGTTCCTCACCTGCTTGTAATATTTTTATCACATCGTCTTGGATTATTGTGGTTAACTGCCAGTTTCTATATAAAGGGAAAATCAATGATCTTCTGAAGCAACTGAGAATAACACTTTTAAAATCATCAAACACCTGAAAAATAATCAAGAACATCACAGACCCATAAAATTATTCATGGGCTAAAAAATTAAAACTTTTCCAACCTCAAACCAACAAAATGTGCTGCATAATTTATTGATTGTCCATCCAGACTCCACAGTGTTTTCACCTTCAGTTGTTCTTTTATTGTATGCATAGCCAAATAAAATATCAATGATTTGAAATTCAGACAATCTAACACTTTCCTCAGATAAACAATCCAGTTTTGATTTGCCAATAATTTCACCCAACATTTCCCTCTCGTCATTATTGAACTCATCTGAAAACACAAAAAGTGTCCATTCCTTGCTCTGATCACTGACAAAACCTGTTCTCTTTACCTTTGAGAGGAGAAACAACCCAAGGTGGTGAATATGCAAAAATGGAGTCAAGATGAGCTGTTTCCATTGTGTCTGCCAGGTAATGATCATCACTCCACTTATCATTTTCTTCTTTTTCTCTCAGCCTTCTCCTCTCAATAGGATCAGTATAATCTGGATTAGGAAGACTAATGACTTCAGAAAATTCATCCTGAAAATGATTTACTTCATAAATTACCTCTAAAAGTCATGAATTCTTATTTATTATAAAAATCCTTGGAAATTAAAATTGCAAGGCAATAATTTATCAAATCTTGTTAAAAATTCATCGTAAACCGTCATTAATAATCTACTTACATAGAATTTTCCAAACATGTTTGAATATTTATTGGCAAATCCATAAAACTGTTTTTTATTTTCGGTGTCATTACAGGAAGTTTCTTCTGGTGGAAAAAGTAATGAAGATTATCAGATAACATTTAAACCAATTCCAACTGTTTACTGTTTTATTATTTTTGAAAAAGTTTACCTTCTGAATGAGTAAGAGGGTTTAAAACATCATCATCTTCTTCTTCTTCACCTGTGCACTCATAAATAGATTCGTAATTCTTTTTTAATTTAACTTTATAAGCTTTGGTGTCATCGTCGTATGCCTGTTGACTAAATCTGTCACTTACGGGATGTGGAAGTTTTAATCTAAAACGTATAATCGTTTTTTACATTTCAAGAAAAATTTAATAATAAATTCTGCAACAGACTCAACCAAAAACTAAAACTGTATTTGTGGTTTCCTAATTTAAAAATAATTACTAACTTCAAAAGATACGGCGGAGAGTCAAATGTGAAGACATTTTTCTCTAACACAAAAGCAACTTCTTTAGGTTTAGAAAGTGGTGCAAATATCGTTACAATTATTTCCGATTCTTTTTCTTCCAAAGTGTACTCGGGAATGCGGGATTCAACCCCTGTCATGATGATCTGTGAAATTATTTCGCCGAAATAACCGGTCGTTCCTCGTGCAAGTAACGGTTACGCGGAGAGCAAATGTTGTTCATAGCAAATTTTTTTAAGCAAAAAATAAATACTCTGAAATTACCCGCTGTTTCGTAAAATCGTTACTATAAGTAACTAATATTTATTTATCGTAAAATTATGCTAAAAGATAGTACTCTCCCAATACTAAACGATTAAGAATGGGTTTAGTGCCGGTTAAGCGACTTATACGGGGATTTATTTTCAAATTATAGCAATAAATCAAATAATAAATACTCAATCATTAACATAATCAAAAATCCATGGATTTTTGTGCTCAGTTACAGCAGTTGATAATTATTAATACTGTAACTGTTAAAAATGAAATGGTAGAATTAACATTTTTAAAATATTTATTCAACAAATAATCAAATTATGTAAAAACAACTTTTTATTTTTAAATTTAAAAAAAAAATCACTTTTTTACATTTTCTTTTTTTTCATATGGAACATAACCTTTTGGTTCCCAACCCATCTTTGTATGAGCCCTTTCATACTTTTTCATTTTCCTCTTCTTAACATGTCTTTTCACAGTTGGCTGCAGAATGTTTCTCTTCTGCAAACTCTTAAAACGATCATATAAAATATTTCCCTCTGGCTTTACTTGTCTTAGATTCCCAGACAATTGGTCTGCCATGCTAAAATCTATGTCTGGTTCCTCATATTTTGTTTGGCTTAACAGTTTGGTGGTGAAAACCTTCTTTTCTTTAATTTCCTTTCGCTTTTGAATGTTCTTCATGATCTGCTTTTCTTTTTTATCTATTGCTTCTTTTAATTGCCTCAGCTTATACATGTCTGAAATCTTTTTCTTTTCAATTTTTTGTTGCTTTAATTTCTCCTTTAATAACAATGCTTCTTTTTTCTTTCTTCTCTGTTTTAATGTTTTCTTTTTATTTTTAACAGGAGGATTTACAGCTTTATACTCCTCATCATCCTCATCTGAATCTGATTTGGTCATTGATAAACCCACAGTCATTTCTGATAACCACTGTTTTTGAAGTTTATCTTCAGGTATTTTAGTAAACATTTTTGTAGTTACTCTATTTAAATGCTTCTCCTCTTCTATTACTTTTAATTCTGACTCAACAACTTTCTGTAAAATCTCTGTATGATCTTTTAAAGATGGATTATATGACAAGCCAGGATGTGGAGCCTCAATGGCAGGTAGTGAAGAAGTTTTAGAAAGGATTGCCTGAGGAACTTGTCTCCTGCATTTCCCTGTGTTGTGCAAAGTGTGCCTGATCACATCATTTGATAACCATTTGGAACATCCATTCAAATCATAATCGTTGTTCTCCTTGGACCATAAATCATAATCAAATTCTCTTTCTGGCTCTTTTCGTTTTTTTGAATTGTAATTACTTCCTATCTTATTTTTTGCCTGCAAACATTGAATGAAATTCAGTTAGTAAATTGAGGATTCAGAGTAAACCTGATTACAGGTACACATACCTTTAAAATTTCTTTGCCTTTCTTCCGTTTAATTATTTTCCTAGCTACGGTTGAATTACTATTTCCTTTATTTAAACGAGTTTTATTTATTATGTGCGGCGGAACGGCCGATCTTTTAACTAAAATTTCAAAACATTTTGGAGTTTCAGTTTCACTTAACCGCAAGGAAGGACCACTGTGTTTAACTCTTGGCTTGTACACAGGCGCTGCATCATTATTTGCAACACTTTCGGCTCCTTTAGTGTCAATATGAAACAAATCCTCATCTTTTTGCTCTGAAACTTTTACCCCCAATCGCTCTTCTAGTCGTTGATCTTCTAAAAAATTATCAACATCTTCTAAGTCTACATTTTTCCTCCAAGACTTTTTATTTTTTTTTGAAACACGTTTCGTCTTTACAGGAGCCATTTTTTGATTCAATCATTGTTGCCAACAATAAAGACCAAACAAAACGTCATCAGATTGAATAAAAGTTTTGAAAATTTAAATTAATACTAATTTTCAGGAAAATCATTCATGATATTTTACAGTTATTCTTTTCTTTTTATACGACAATTTTAATTAAACATAACTGAAGTTTTTATTGAAAATTTCGTCCATACGTTGAGCTTCTTTTTAAGTTGGCAGCAGTGCACTTCTTCACGGCCATTTTAAAGTAGTAGCTGATCCAATTTAACAGGTTAGAATTTTAATCTTTAAATATTTCTGCCATCTTAGCCTTTCCAAGTAATTTATATGTATAATATTCGTATTTCACAGTTAACTTTAGACATTTTGTTGATATTTACTTCTCTTTGGTTTTTATTTCTTTAAAAATTGGGGAAGTGCTCTTAGTGTTTACTGTTGTCTTTTTAGGATGACGATCAGACCTGTGTACCGGCCAAAAATCGTCAAAAAGAGGACGAAGCCTTTTATTAGGCATCAGAGTGACCGGTATGTAAAACTCAGGAGGTCATGGAGAAAGCCCAGAGGTATTGACAACAGAGTTAGAAGGCGTTTCAAGGGTCAGTACCTTATGCCAAATATTGGTTATGGATCCGACAAGAGAACACGTCATATGTTGAGCACTGGCTTTAGAAAAGTTTTGGTTCACAATGTTAAGGTAAGAAAGATGGCCTTTATCAAAGTTAATTGTGGCTTTTAACCGATGTAGAAGCTGACGTGAAGTCTGTTATTAGATGCATATTCTGTGTTGAAGTAGAACTTATATTTTTGTTTTTGTTCCCAGGAGCTAGAAATACTTATGATGCAGAACAGGAAATTCTGCGCAGAAATCGCCCACGGAGTTTCCTCCAAAAAGCGGAAGGCCATTGTGCAAAGGGCAGCGCAGCTGAGCATAAGAGTAACTAATGCACATGCCAGACTAAGATCAGAAGAAAATGAATAAAAAGTTTTTTTAACTGATTTCCATAGTTGTTAATATAACACCTTGAATTTGTATCTTTTTTCAAGTTTTTTCTTCTTGTTGAACTGTAACAGGGAACACAGATCTTGTTTAATATCCTGATGGTCTCATGATCATTCTAATTGAAAACACTGAACAGTTTGAGGAAATTTGGAAAAAGAATATAAATGTGAATTCTTATTAACAACATTTTTATTTAATTTTCAACATTCCCCATACAGAGCATCTTTTTTTTAAAAAGTTTAGTCAAAGACTGGAGACATATAGGACATCTAAAGACACATAATCACTACAAATTGTTTTCTTATAAAGCTAACTTTGAAGTGCAAGGACAGTCCATTGCTTGAATGAATAAGGTCTCTTGGAGTGGCAATTCATTCATAAACAGCTCCCTCAAAGTTCCCTTTTTGTCTTTTTTGGTTACAGAAAGGCATTACTTAAGTCTGCCCCAAACAGATTGCTTACTGAAAAACTTAATTTGCTATTGGTTGCAAGTGTTAGTAACACCAGTGTGAACTGATTCACTTTTCTGCTACAGTTTTCATCAGCCTGACAACAAACACATACATCACTTGCAGTCTCCAGTTAGCCTATGTTAATCAGAAGTGATCACATTTGTTTGATTTTGCTAAAAATTTAAATTGACAATTTTTTATTTCAACAAACATTTTCTTTACATAAAATAATATTTATAAAACTTTGTTATGTGTTGACAATAGAACGGCCGAAACGGGTCAAAATGACCACTATTGTGTTTTCCTCTTTAAACTCAGATAATAATGCACGTAATTGTATGATTTCATGTCGACCAGGGTCAAAATGACCCGTTTGACCTTTCTCGTGTCAACTACCAGTGTCACTTTTTTATAACAAAAATACAAGAGCGGTTTTTATTTGATTCGAATAAGGCAGACAGAAACGAAGGAAGAGACGCGCAATCGATCAAAGTCTGCTTCCTCAGTTGGAAGCTTTTGAAAGATTAGTTCGATGAGTTATGATCGTTCCTTCCGTGGGGATAACGGTTGGAAAATCATCGGGAATATTGCTTATTCTCCTCTCTGTCGGGGGTTGTCAATTATCGGAATGCCATTTTAGGATTGGGGGCAGAAAACAACCGAAGGCTGAAACAGTAATACTTTAACGATGAGCAATCCAACCACAAACGAATTCAAAATGTCAGAAAAACTCCAATTGACGAATTATGAATAATCAATAAAACAATAATAATTATATATATACAAAATTCAAAATAAACAATGTGAAATATACAATATAATACAATAAAACAAAACATGCATTTATTAAATATACATAACAATGCAATATAAAAAAATATTAAAATTATGCAAAACAATCGATTTTAAAAAAAAAAAACAAAAACGGATGTTTAATATTATAAAAAAAATGTTTAGCCAATATTTACACTGCTAGAGAAGAATCTTTCCAGTCGGCCTAACAACAAAGAAAGTAACATGGCGAACACTCAGCACATAACAATTATTTTTATTTTCACTTATTTACTTTACATTAAGCGGCTCCTGTGCATTATCAAACACAAACTCTCTCTCTGCCTCTCTCAAGAATTTATCACTTCTCCCCCTTTGAGCACCGCCAGATTCGCTTTCGGATTTCCTTCCTCATTTCTCTCGAGTCTACTGCTTAACCACCGTCACGTAAACCGGCCGATACAGAACCACCGTTTCCCGCGCGTCCTGATGGTGACTCGACCCATCATACACCTGCCCAAGGAGGAATTCCGGACCGATGTACAGCCCACCTTCCACGTGCTCGCTGGCCACCTCTGAAAATCAACCCTGGTCACACTCACCACCTCAGTATTGTACTCCTCTCGTACCACTTACCGTACGACACTTTCGGCTGCTTGTCCGAGTTGGGTATCCGAAACGGGACCGTCGCCACTGTGATCGGGAAATGCATGAGGAGATCCTCCCCCGATTTTTCCAATTCTAAGTTCACCTGTAGGGGAATCTCCGAGTCAGTCCTCGGTTGAAACCGCCCCTAGGATTGCCTACCTTTAGCACGTAGTATATCTGGAGGACTCTGCACACTCCCACCACGGTCGGGGGCATGGTCGGCACGATCAGACTCTGGTTGGAGTCCCACTTCGTCCGAGTGTTCGGCTTGACCATGTCTCCTTTGTACTCGAGCACCACGTGCTGAAGCTCCTTCGTCACCCCGAGAACTCCCCTGTCTATGAAGTACTCCACGTACTGGAACAAACCACTCATGTCGACCCCGTCTGGAACGAAAGGGTGCAACGACCTCTCACCTGGAGAAGCTTCACTTTGAGTCTCACTGTTTCCTCCCCCTGATTGTCTATGTTGGCTTTGAGCTTTATGGATTCGCCACAGACGTAGGCCGATCTTTCCAGCTGGGTGTGCAGAGTTATGGGGCCCCTCTCGCAGCAGAGGCAGCACGTCGTCCTTTTGTCGTGGCCGGTCATGGGTTTCTGGGGAGAAAGGGAGTTAGTATTGGGTGGGGGGAGGGGGCGGGGGTGTACGTACGAGGTACTGCTCATCCATGCAGTCGATGTGAGGGCCGATGACGGTGAAGTACTTCATCCCCTGGGGTGGGGAAGCGTAGGGGATGTCGACGGTGACTTTGATGTAGTATCTGATGAATCCGGGCTTGCTCTCGAAGGAGCACGGGAGCTGACTCTCCGGGAGTTGGAATTTGAAGGGGAATTGATGAAAGCCGCGAGGGAGGATGGGGACGGTTCCTTCGAGCTTATCTGGAAAGAAAGCGGGGGAGGGTTTTGTGAAGAGTTAAGGAGACACATTACAATCATCCAAAGGGAGGATTTTTTCATTCAAAAATAGCACTATTCGTTAAAAGTGTTGTAATACAAACAAGTTCTCTTTGAAAATTTTCTCAGGAACCGGTTCGTTGTTAAATTTGCGCTATTCTTATTTACCTTACACTTGACAGCGTTTATTTTTGCTGACGGTAGTTTAACTGAAAATGATAACGTGTTTTGTAAAATCCTTCACTGCCATTTTGAAGTTTGAGAAATAAATCATTTAAAATATTTATCATAATTAATCAAGACATAGCAAATAAGTCCTCATAAAACAATACTTCAATAAAGCTCATGACCTACAGAAAAAGTCCTGCTATGTTCTTGGCAGTTGAGAACAGCCATTAAAATAACGAATATGGGACTTCCGGTTCCGCTCCAACAGAGATATGGCGGAGCCTTTTCCGCTTCTGCTCCGGACAGTTGATTCAACAGCTATTGTAAGCGTTTTTCTTTTAATTAAGAAACAAAGCTTCTCAAGAATTCACTGTATTTCATCAAACAAAGACGCTCCCTTCTTAATAAAAGCCTTCTGCATTTTCAGCGTTTGTAAAATTATAAAATGAAGACTCCTCTCCGTTATCCGGGATGAAACAGATAACATCTAAGATAATTTGTTTTTATTTAATTCGAAAGCTTAACACAAAAACTTAAAATTTTGTCGTTGTAATCGGGGGGGAGGTCTTTTCCTTAAATGTGGGCGATCCATTGTCATCCCCTCACCTTAACGAACTTTTTCTTCTCTTCTTTTAATTCTGTTGTTATTATAAATGTGAAATACATCTTCGAACCTCGCTCCCGCTGCTTACCTTTCCCCCAGATGATGGCCCTGTCGTCCACAAAGTACTGGTCGTCCTTCACTGTTCTCCGATCTCCGCTCACGAGGATCTTCCACTCGACGTGAGCTTTCCCTCGCAGCACCACTCGAATGGCTGAAGAGAAAACAATAGGTTTTTGCTTTATTTGGCGAACGTGCTCACGGGGCTGATGGACGGGGGGAGGAGGGAGGCAGGCGGGGGAAATGGCATGCAGAATGGATGAAAAGGGTTGACGCCCTCTTCTGTAACTCGAAACCGAACGGGAGGGACAGAGAAAAGTTATTTTGGTGACCGGCAGCGAAAGGACTGAGAGAAGGAGCCTGGGCGAGAAGAAAAATCCAATTTGGCGGTTAAATTAGATGAGAGAAGAGTTTTCTGGCTTTTGAAAATGGCAAAGTTTGTTTTGAGGTCAGATGGTGGAAAGGGGTGGTCATTCAATCAGTGCGAGGGGTGTACATCTTTGAACTCTTCGGAGTAAAGAAGTGACTTATGGGATGATACAATGAAAATTTCCACTATTCCCTCAGAAGAATTCGGACCTTTAGATCGCCTTTTCTATTTTGTCCATTTTGTCTCCTCATGTGACCTTGAACTTTCTTTTAAGCTCAATATTCTTTCACCGTCCTCATGATCTTATCTCTTTTTAATTACCTTTTTTCCCACCAATCCTTCTTAATTTTTTTCCACCTTTTCCTTTCATTTATGTGTAATTTATTTTGTTCACTTCCTTATTTGATGCGATCTTTTTTGGGATGCTCATTTCGCGTAATAAAGTAATTATTAAATTAATTAATTTTAATTTTCTTCAGATGTGATAATTTTTGAATTTTAAAAGCTCTTCAACGGTTTATCATTTCCCACTTTTACCAAAAATGCGGTTTGTAATTGAGCGATAATTATCATAAAGGGCTCCTCCAAAGGGAAAGGTCTCTCTAATGCTCCCAAGGGGTTCCCAGGGGAATAAAGGGTTTAAGGAAGTCTATGGCGATTTGTGTTGTGAATAAGTGTTTACTCGATAAGACAGGCAGAGAATTGAGTTTGAAGCCGAAATTAATTTATTGAAAATTGGCAGTTGAGGGTAAAGGGGTGAATGTCGGGCGTTTGCGTCACTCGACGAAACCCTTTACAAAAAATAGTATAAATTTACGTCAGAAAGATTCATCAACGTCCGGGGAATTTTCGGTAACGTTCCACAAGATTAATTGCTTCGTAATTAACACCGAGGAAACAAAGTGGCCGACCTGTTTACAATGTCGAAATTCTTTTTCGTCAGCTCGCTTTGTTCAACACCCGACATTCCAAATTCCTTCACGCCCGGTCGTTGCTGAGATGTCACCGTGGAAGCAGAAAAGCTCAACACTTACATCTGAGCTTGAAGTTCTCCGTCGTGTTGAGTATGACATGGCCCGACAGGGTTTCCCCCGCATAGTACATCTCCTTCACCAACCGGATGTCGAATTCCCTTATGTAGTCCATCGCTCGACCTGTCTTCTGCCACTCATCCGACTCTCCATATGCCCTCCTCCGCCTCACTCATGTCGACCCTGCAACAGACACCCCTATTGCTCCGAGCACCGAGGAAAGGGATGAAAATTACACAAGCCGCGAAAAGCACTTGATGCCGGGATTATAGTTGTTGCACTTGACGGGATCATCCGGTGAAACGAAATTGAAAGCGATGGGATCGCCTGATCTTGTTATGCTATGGTTGAATTGAAAAGGGGTGGGTGAGGGTGAAGGGGGGAGGGGAGGGAGCTTTGAGGCACTGAAGGGTTGGGATTTGGCCATTTTCATCCCTTTTCGACGTAACCGAAGTGAAAACGAGTGAGAATGATGCATTGGAGAGATGCCAGGAAAAGAAGAATAGAAACCGATGACAGAGAAAACTACAAAAAGAAGAGTAAAAGAAGCCGATTAAAGAGACAGACAGAAAAACGAGAATAAAACAGTTAAAATGCTGCACTGAAGAGAAAACCCGGAAAATCGGAGTAGAATTGGGAAACGAAAAGAAGGAAATTTAATGAGAGATGGATTTACAGAGAGATGTGCTCGGGTTAGCAGAACGGCGAAAAGTAAAGGAAAAAGGAAGAAAAGTAAACGATAAGAAAAAGAGAGTGTCAGCGGAGATATCGCGTCAGATAAAAATATAATTAAGAAATGAAAACGGTGCCATATTTTTCGCGTGCTTTTCCTCATTCTGTATAAACCCAAAGCGGAAGAGCTGCTTAAATAATAAGCACTATCAACCCTCAATTGGTAACCCTCTCGTGCTTCCGGGTGAAATTTCATCCCTTTAGAGTTTCGAGTTTTATTACGAAAAAAAAAAATTCTTAATTAATCAGTGAAACTTTAAGTATTTTATTAAAATCATTTTTTAATTGGAGATTTCTGTGGAAAAATGGCGGATTCGAAGTGGACTCACAAATGGAATTTTTAATTTTTTCATTTCGTGTTTTGTTTTGCCTAACTCTCTCTCTGAGGAGGAATAAAACAATAGATTTTGTTTTCAATGCGTTTTTAGTGGATCAATCGAATTTACACCCAAAATACATTTACTAATCCTGTAAAAATAAGTCTGTCATAAAAAAAAATTTTTCGAAAAAGGATTTTATCCGTTTAGAATTTTCAAAAAATTTTTTTCAAATCTCCGGAGTGTACATATAATTAAATTTGAGTTAATCGGGTTAATATTTACGAAGAAAAGTAAATGATTCAATGTCAGCGAAAAAAAATTTAATTTCCCGAACAAATTTTCTAAAAAAAAAAAAAGAAAAATGACGATAGAGAAAGTCCGGCTCTGATTCTAAAAAGGAGATTGCGAAACCGTAGCATTATTCATGGAAATTGGGAGTAGAAAGAAAGAAAAAAAATTAAAAAGGGTTGCATTAAAGAGAAGAATAATGTGACGGAGAGTTAGGGGGAGGGCAATAGAAAAGGGGAGATAATAAATAAAGCATTTTCATGGAGATAAAACAGGGACATAAAACAACGCAACAGCGAGGAAACCGAAATTAAGATAAGAGGAAGGAAAGCTTTTGCGTAATGCAATTTAGCGAAAAGTGAAAGCGAAACGACTTCAAGACAGTGAGAAAAGTCTTTCAGGGGACGACCAAAACCCCGGAGGGGTCAAAATGACAGCAGCATTATGTTTTCCCTTTATAATATCATACGAATATATACTGTAAATCTGTTAAAGGAATGTGTGTATGTGTGTGTGTGTGTGTGTGTGTGTGTGTGTTTGTGTGAAATCTCCAGAAAACCTGTTTAGGTTTCGGGGAAAAACCAGATAACTTTACGAATTGCTTTCTGCTGTTAAAGGGTTGACTTTGAGTACAGTGGGGAAAGTATTCGATTAAGAAGTGGATATTGTATTTCTTGAAGTACTGAATGCATCCACGTTGGTCAAATTCTCATAGAATTTTCATCTAATTTTTAGCGAATTATTTTTAGATTTGATAGTAATTAATTTGTGTGGATTTAGGATAATTTTTCAGCGTTGTTGTTGCTAATTTGTTGTAGAATTGATATCTAAAGTTAGTGTTAGATATTTAGAGTTAAGAATAAAAATAAAATATAAAAAAGTCCACTCTGTCGGCGTTGAGTGCCAGAGGGAAGAGATGGAGATACGTAGCAATTTAGAGATTTCACACCAAAGAGAGAACCATTTATCTTTGCTCGGTAGAAGGAAGAGTAATGAAGGACGAAGGATATGGAACAGATTTAGAATGGCTGAGAGACAAACCAAAGAGATGGTGTTAACAGAGGATAAAGAAAAAGAGGAGAAGCAACAGGAGACGACTTTTCATCAACAACAATTATGGTCGAAAAAAGAAGAAACTGGTTTTACTTATAGTTTAGTGCAATGGGATTATCGATGTGCATTCAGTTTCTCAGGAAATACATTATTGTATCTGATATTAAGGTATAGATATATAAATAAATTCCCCAGTCCCAGAGAGGGCGAAGCCCCCTGGTATAAATTAAATTTATATTTGGGATATTTTCCCCGCTTTTCCTGTTTTTAAGACATTTCAAGTGAAAGCTGATTTAAACTGACATTGAGACAATGCTGCATCGCTTAGTAAAGTGAGTAGATAATATTAGATATCACGGAAGACAAAGAAAGGGTTAAAACGCCCCTCCTGGCGTTTGTAAGATTCGAAAGAAAATATCGTTTGATGATGACTTCCTCAGAAGTGACAGACTGATCCGCTTTGGGAACCCCTGAAATGGATTTCCTCGGATTTTCCATAAAAAACCGTAAAATTTTTTTTCTGGTTTTATGTAAAAAACAGAGTGAACCCCTTAATTTGATTCTCGGTTATATTAAATTATGTTTTATGCTGTGCTTCACTCATATTAAATTATGTTCGGTGGAAAGCTGAATTTGTTTAATATAATGCATTGCCTCAGTTTATAGGGCCACTTCGGTTTTCTGGAAAAATAAGCTTTTCCCACAACATTCGCTAATTATACTTTTGCAACTGTATGCATCAAGCTGTCTTTTCGCTTTTGTAATTTATTTCGATTTTAAGTCATTAAATAGGCGTATCTAAAAATTAATCGTCATAAGAAAATACAATTGTGTCGATTTAAAAAATCGATATTGTAATTAATTATTTTATTATAAGATGCTATTACGCAAGGTGTATTATTTTAGGTTTGTATTATTGTATTGTATATACAGCGTTGTTATTTCACGTTGTAATGCTCACATAAAAGCGCATTTATATTCTTATTTATTTTCATGTTTATAAACTTATTCTTTTATTCGTTCTCTGAGCATTTATGCTTTGTATTTATAATACTTTATCCTTATACATATACAGTAGCGCTCAAAAGTATTTTGACAATACAAAATTTAATGGTTTATTAGTTATAAAATTACGGTTACAAAATAAATAAATTTTACTGTAAGATTTTATTATCGTTGTGTATTATTTTAGTATTGTAATATTAGTTCTGCAAATACTGTGTATATTATTATTTACAATAAATATTGTGTAATATTTTATTATGATTGTATTATTAAGTCATCAATACTATTAATAATGTATTTGTCGGTATTGAAATAACAAAATATACAAAACATAACATTCTTCAGTCTTCTGATTTCTCTTTAATACTCTTACTTAGTCTTCTGTCTATTATTATTAAGATAAACTCTTGGTTTCTTCTGTTATATAATTTATATTTAATTAATATAAATTATATAAGTGAAATTTCACCTTGTAAGTAACTCTTACGGGTGGAAAACTACAAATTTTGTCATTGTCAAAATACTTTTGAGAGCGCTACTGTATATTCTGACGATTTCCTTCGCTTCACAGTAATTTATTTGTATGTTTTGACTTCCACCTCACTCGGACTAACTGACCACCGACTAAAAAGTCCCAAACTGGGAATTCCCATTGGTGTCCTCTTCAAGAAAGGGGACACCACTGGAGAACCAAGGGTGGGACAGGGCTGTCGGCCAAGTCAGTGCCAACCCTTGGTCGCCGACTGCCCCTTCACTCAGACGCAGGACCATTACGAAGAAATAAAAAAGTTAGTCTCAATAAATCCATCACGAAAACTCGTGTTAGGTAATTGAGCGATAAATTTCAATTAAATTACCTTGAGCGAAGTATCCGAAAAGGAAGAAAAATGAACGGAATCACTTATATTTGAATAGAGACGAGAAATAAATTGGAAAGCGAAAAAGAAAAATGACTGCTCTAAAAAACACGTTCCTTAATCAATATTTTGATAACTTGTAAATACTTTCCTCTATTTAGGCCGTATGTTTTGGTTCGGTTCGAAACGTTCGCAGAACTGTTCACTGCGCGTGTGCGCAGCATCCCTTTTGATCGATATAAGAATGAATGATCATTATCAAAACTCCCCGTGTGTATTTACCAACCAAATCTGATCAGAAGTCAATCAGATTCTCGCTCTTTGGATTCGTTCGCTTTTAGGAAGAAAAAAAACGTTAATTAAAATCCGATTTTTTTAAAATTAAACATGGCGTGCGCGAAGAGGGATTAGCTTTTTAGATGTAAAATGCCAACAAATTCGAAAAATCTTATTAGGGAGCCGTTTTTGAAAGAAAAGCATGAAAATTATTCTTCTAATTATTACAATGGCCAAACTGAGATGAAAGAGGGAGTGAAAAATTCTTAAAATTTATAATATTAATTTAATAATTAATAATTTAAAATTTATGAAAAACTCAAGCATTAGTCCGCCAAAAGTCAGAAACACCAAGTTTTTCCGAATAATAATTATTATTTACCTACCCTGAAAATTCTAATTTTTGTATTTGACCGATATGTACTAAAAATTACTAAAAATTAAGGGATTACACCTTAAAAAATGTGTGCACTACAAAAAAATAATCATGCTTCAGTCGAGAAGTTTTGGCGCCAAAGAGAAATCGCAAAATTTTGAGAGAAATTTTTTTACTTATTATTATTTTATAATAAGATTCAATTAAATTTTTTTCTCTGATTAATTTTTGTTCAAAAAGAGAGAAAATAGTCGTTGCAATAAAGTTATTTTACTTGTTTTCATAACAGAAAAGTAAAAATTTTTATTTGCGGTTGTCAAGATTTTGCGGCAACGTCGGACGGCTCTTTATCTTCTGCCACTATTATAGTTAATTTCCGGTGATTGGATAAACATCTGTATTAGAACGTATCCAAATTTTATGTAAATATCTGCGTTAGTAAAAAGATCCGTTTTTAATTATGAGAAAATAAAAGATTTATATTGTCAGGGGGATAAATATATAATTGCTTAAGTTGACGTTGCATGTTAAAAATAAAAATATCTTTTATTACGTCAGGGCAATTTGAGTTTTTTCAGAAGTGATTTTCTTTGTCGCAGATAATTAACCATGCCGTCGGACGCAAAGAAAAAGCAACAGGCAAGGAAGAAGGAAATGGCAAAAGCACGGGCCACTGGCAAGAAAAACCAAAGTGCCAAACCCGAAACTAACGGAACGGGTGACAAGGAATCCATTCCCAAAACCAACGAACTCAACGGCGATGTGTCCAACGGAAGCGTAGAAATAAGCGAGGAAGGTACGTTAAACGTTTAAAAAGAAAGCGGTCGGGGAGGCGTTTATTCAGCCGTAAACTACAATTGATTCGGTGGAATTCACTGTATCAGGCCACATGATTGGCACAAGTAGTTCATTCGGATATTTACTGAATGCTTGAATTTATCGATGCTTGTCGAGAAAGTTATCAGCCACCGGGGAAGAGTTGCAAAATTCAGAATTATCTTGAACAAATTCACCATAAAATATTTATGAAATTGAATAATTTAACTGCAATATGATTACTGGTGAATTAAAAAACATTTTTAAACTTGCAAGGGATGCATTGACAATCTTGTTAGTGTAATTAGAATGTTTAACAGTTGTTGAATTAACCTGCTTTGGTTTTTGAGTCAATTGGCAGCCATTATATTGATGAAATTATTTCACAAAGTGAAGAAATTCATCTGCAGAAAGGCTTTCCAAAGTGTGTCATTCATAAAGCACAATTGAAGTTTTTCCCAATCAATACAATTGATAACATTAGCATTTATCAATTACTTTTAATTTTGTATTGCATAACATGATTTAATGATTGCATTTCAGAGGCTTTATGCAAGAAGCTTGAGGCTGATGCAAGGCTAAATGCAGAAGCAAGGTCTTGCACTGGCTCTTTGGCAGTTCATCCTCGTTCTCGTGATATCAAAATAGAAAATTTTTCAGTAACTTTTCATGGATGTGAATTGATGCAAGACACTTTACTAGAACTCAACTGTGGTAGAAGGTATGGCCTGCTAGGATTAAATGGCAGTGGTAAGTGTTCATCACTGGAGCGGTCCACTGACCAGGGACAAGGTTTTGTTTTTCACAAACATTTGCTTCCCTTAGGCAAGTCCACCCTGCTGGCTGTGTTAGGCAACAGAGAGGTCCCCATTCAGGATCACATAGACATTTTCCACTTGACAAGGGAAATGCCTGCAAGTGATAAGACTGCATTGCAGTGTGTCATGGAAGTGGATGAGGAGAGGGTGCGATTGGAGCAACTTGCAGAGCAGCTGGCTGCTCAGGAAGATGATGGTGGGTGTCTGAGGGTGGGAGTTTCCCCCAAGGGGCGTTTCCTGATGCGGCGTTTGTTGACAGAATCCCAGGAGCAGTTGATGGATGTGTATGAGCGTCTGGAAGACATTTCTGCTGACACTGCCGAAGTGAGAGCTGCTAATATCCTCCACGGGTTGGGATTCACGAAGGAGATGCAGGATAAGAAGTCGAAGGACTTCTCGGGCGGTTGGCGGATGAGAATCGCCTTGGCTCGTGCTCTCTACGTGAAACCTCATCTTCTGCTGCTGGACGAGCCCACCAACCATTTGGATTTGGACGCGTGTGTCTGGCTGGAGGAGGAGCTCAAGACGTGAGATTTCAATTCCCTTTCTTAAACACTCCTCATTTGTTCAGCTCACGAATTATTCCTTATTTTTCAGGTATAAGCGAATTCTCGTGGTGATTTCTCATTCTCAGGATTTCTTAAACGGAATTTGCACTAATATTATGCATTTGGATAAGAAGAGATTAAAATATTACACCGTAAGTACGACATTGATTGGGTCGAGTCCAAATAATTTGAGTAGCTCAATTCATCACGACATATAATGCTAAAAAAATAAGTAATAAAGCTATCAGAGATACAATCTTAACCCTTTCCACTCCAAGCCTTTTTTTCTTTTTATTCTGCAGTGACAATTGTAGAAATCAGCATTGTTGCCACATTTCGTGTAAGTAAGTGTGAGGCGGTTTTATCAATAATTTTAGTAAAGAAAATCCCAGTTTTTGTAAATTCTCCGCAAAAGAAGTATTACACTATGTCGAGTGTCACTCGACAGTGGAGTGGAAAGGGTTAAAAGGTAATATTGTAAAAAGAAAAGAAGTTGAATACTTAGAACAAGTGGTAAAGTCGATCGGAACGAAAAGAAAAAAAATCGGAAGTTATATATGACTCAGAATATTCAGTCTACAATCAGTGGATAAAGTGCAATTGATAATCGCAGGGGAATTATGAAGCGTTTGTGAGAACTCGATTGGAGCTTTTGGAGAATCAAATGAAGCAATACAATTGGGAACAAGACCAAATCGCTCACATGAAAAACTACATAGCCCGATTCGGGCACGGATCCGCAAAGTTGGCCCGACAGGCCCAGAGCAAGGAGAAAACACTCGCCAAGATGGTGGCCGGGGGCCTCACCGAGAAAGTCACCACCGACAAAACCGTTCACTTCTATTTCCCCAGCTGCGGCACGATCCCACCCCCGGTCATTATGGTCCAGGTACGACTTCTTCAGCATCACACTTCTTATTTAATTCAAATCACCCTCGGCAGTAATTCTCCTCGTTCAGAATGTCAGTTTCAGGTATAACGATAAGACCCCTTGGATATACAAAAATCTGGAGTTCGGAATCGACCTCGACACGAGGGTTGCTCTCGTCGGGCCCAATGGGGCTGGCAAAAGTACTTTGCTCAAATTACTCTGCGCAGAGGTAATTATTGACAGGTTGACCTCAAGGGACAGTGGCCAGGTCTCACTCTCTGCTGTTTCAGCTTATCCCGACGGAGGGGATGATTCGAAAGAATTCGCACCTGAGGATAGCTCGCTACCACCAACACCTGCACGAGCTTTTGGACCTCGACATAAGTGCTTTAGACTACATGATGAAGTCCTTCCCCGAGGTGAAGGAGAAGGAGGAAATGAGGAAGATCATCGGTAGATACGGGTTGACGGGGAGGCAGCAGGTGAGTGCGGAGGGGGATGTGGGGTGTGTCGCCAGTTCGGGAAATGATCGGCGTTCGCCTTTCAGATCTGTCCCATCCGGCAGCTGAGCGACGGGCAGCGGTGCCGAGTGGTGTTCGCGTACCTGGCCTGGCAGTGCCCTCACCTTCTTCTGCTGGACGAGCCTACGAATCACCTGGACATGGAGACCATAGACGCGTTGGCGGACGCGATAAACGATTTCGAGGGAGGGATGGTGTTGGTGTCTCACGACTTCCGACTGATAAACCAGGTGGCGGAAGAAATCTGGGTGTGCGAGAACGGAACTGTTACCAAATGGAACGGGAACATTCTAAAGTATAAGGAACACTTGAGGAGTAAGATCGCGAAGGACAACTCGAAGAAAAAATGATGGGTTTCGAAGGAATGAGCAAAAGCGAGATCGAATTCGTCGCCGAGACGAGGAAAGGAACCTTTGCAAATGGGAACGAGAAGTGTTAGACAGGTTCACTTGCCACATCGCTTCTCGGGGAAAACTTAAAGTCGGCGAAGGTATTCGTCCTCCTTCTTCAGGGGAAATTCTTTCACTTTAGGATTTTCAATTAAACTTTTTGGTTTTCCCTCTGTTTCCGTTAGCGTTCAGTTGCTTTAGAAATGCTCGTCAAAGTTCCTTCCGTTCAACCTGATTTCGAATACTTTTCCAATGGCGGGAAGGCTCAAAGTTTACTTTTTACGTTAAGTTTGAATTTGTTGTGATAATTCTTTCTTTTTTTAATTTGCTTTTGTTTAGTCCTAAATGATTGCTAACATCTCAATGCGAATAAATACGATGTCAATGGAAAGGGTGTTTTTTCCTCTCATTCAGTAGATTATTCACCCATTTTAAACGTTTATATTACAACAAATAGAAAAAGTGTAACTCAAGTAAGGCCGAGGGTGTTGAGGTCTGTTTTGGAGAGTCCCGCGGTGTCCTGGTCATCGAGCAGCGGCAGGGCGTCCAGCCTCAGGGGCTTTTTCAGCTCCAAGTGGATGTCCCAGGGCTTCTCGGCGGCCCACCAGTAGTTGTGCCCGTTCGCCCTCTGCCCCGGGTCGCTCCCCAGGGTGTTCCTCAGGTGGGCGTAGTGGTTGAGTGAGTTGAGGCTCCCGTGGACGGAGTTTCTCGATGTCTCCTCGATCCGCGACAAACCGGCGGAGTCGCTGCCTTTATACTGCTTCGATTTGCTGCGATTCACGTACTCTGGTGAAAAATCATTTTTCCTTTTCATCATATGGTCTTTCCTTATCGGGAGCTCAGATATTTGTTAAAAATGTTTTATACAAATGTATCGCTTATTTTCTTATGAATAATACAAAAAAGGAAAATGACAACATTTTTAGAATTTACCCCTCCACGTACTGAATGCTCTACTGGCGTCTTCTTTGGCCTTGCTCAGCAGTTCGTCAGCTCTTCTTGGTCTGAAATAGTATCCCGGCAACTCCTCCGCCTCATTTCTTTCCAACTTCTGTGAATAATCGACTTTTCATAAGGCAGAGCAAACTTTACAAAAGCTATTGAAATCTTTTGCTTCCTTTAAACCTGACTGCTGCCTACCTTGAACGAACCCTCGCTGGAAGAACTGGACAACCTCTCTGACAAATTACTCCAGTACCCGTAGCCGTTCTCCTCAACGCCCCTCTCGCTCTGCTTCCTCTCTGCCATCGTCATAAGTTCAGGTTATTTCATTGTCTCATTAATGCTAAAATTAAATGGCATACCTGCAGGAGGGAGTTTAGTCCTGTGCGTGACTAATTCTGGAATTCTCCAGCAGTCCCCTTCCTCATTCCAAACGGCTTCTTGTTTGATTTTCTCCAAGTCTCTTTAAAACAAAAAATAAAGGTACAAATGCGAAACCAAAATGGGGAGTTTTCACAAAAGAACTCACCTGTAATTGCAGTCGTTTTTGAGGGCGCTCACCATTTTCTCTGATATCTGCTGGTAAAGCTGCAGTTGTCTTTGTCCTCTCCTGATCGCTTCCAAATAATCAGTCCTTTCGTTCTCGAATTCCCCCTGAAGGTCCGATATTTCCCTTTCCAAACCTCTGATCTGTATTAAAAACTTTTGTCTCATGAGGTTGCTCTTTCATGTGAAGGCGCGAGTGCTCGAATTACCTTCTGCTTGCACTTCCTCAGCGTTTCAGTCTTTGCTTTGAGCTCTTCTTGAATGTCGTCGTAGACCTTGAGCATCACCCCGTCCTCGTCGGTGACTTTGGCGAGGGCAGCTGCGAGAGCCTCGAGCCTTTTCTCTGCGGCCTTCCTCTTCTTGAGACGTTTTTCCTTGAGTTCCTTGTCTCCCGCCCTCTCCCCTCCCACCATGGAAGCTTGCAGTTTGCTCAGTCTGCAGGACGAAGACATAAACACTCTGGGATTCTTTTTTTTCTTTTTAATTCGGTCATTTTAGGACATGACAATTCATCGTTTCTCTTTGTTATCTCTGTCTTTCTAGATTTTTCTCTCAAGGTCTCGCCTTCTCATTATGTTTTTATTTTTAATGGGTTAGGGTTTGACCTGTAAAAGCTTACCTCTCCAGCACTTGCTGACGGGAGACGTTCACCTTTTCTTCCTTTTTCTTCTGCAGAGCTTCCATCTGCTCCTCGTAGTGCTTCCTCAACTCGCTCATATCCTTCTCCAGCTTCTGCTTCGACTTCTGCTCCCTCTCGTACTCCTCCTTCAGCTTCACCATCTCGTTCTCGTACTCATTTCTCAGCTTCTCCGTCTCGTTGCTCGACTGTACCATCTCGTTCACTCCTTGCTCCGGCCTCTCTTGACCCAGATCTGCAAGTTTTGTCCAAATTCACTGCTCCCCTGTCCTCCGAACAAAAACACTCAAGCGGGGAGACTCACTCGACTTGAGCAGAGCCTTCAACTTCTCTATCTCCTCCTGGTACTCCCTCAACATGGCGTCTTTCGGGTCTTCGTTTATCTTCGGCTTGTTTCGGATATTCTTCGCCCTGTTGGCATACCTGAGCGTGCTCAAAGTCTCGTCGTAGTTGTCGTCCGCGGGGGAGACGCACGCTATCATCAGCGTCTTGGTGTTCCCGCCGAGAGAATCCTGCCGACAGCAAAAACGACTTGGGGTTTCGCCTGCAACGAGACGATCGCTGCGGACTCACCTGAAGCAGTCTCGTCAGCTTGGAGTCCCGGTAGGGGATGTGCTTGGACTTGCCGTCGACCAGAGCGGATATCACGTTCCCCAGGGCCATCAGGGAGAGGTTGATCTTGGTCGCCTCTTTGAGTCTGTCCCCGGTGCAGCCCGTCTTCGCCTGTCTCTCGCTCCCCGCGAGGTCCACCAGGTTGAGCTTCCCTTTGCGGATCCCTCCCGTCGTCATTTGGTTTGGCATCATTTCCAGGGAGATTGTGAATATGCTGTGACTTCTGGAGCTCTCTGCGTTCATTAGGGACGATGCGGTCGCCCGATTCTTCCACCCGATTTCCATGAGTTTTTCGCAGTCCGCAGCGCTCTGAACGGTGTGGAGAGACAAATCTGAAAAGGCGGTGCTTCAGTCGAAGGAACAGTACTTTCTTCGAATGCGAACAATACCTGGGACGTAGACTCCTCTCTGTGGGCTTTCTTTCAAGTCGAGTTTCTTTTTGATGTCCGCCGCGAGGAGGTCTCTGATGTCCTCGTTGTAGATTTCCAGATAACTGGCCACGATCAGAAACTTCTTGTTCTCGATGACGCTGATTGCCTCGAAGATGTGCTCGAAGGACCGGGGGATGATGCCCCTCGCCGAGGGAGGAGAGAGGCACCCCTGCATCGTGTAGCTCTTCCCGCAGCCCGTTTGCCCGTAGGCGAACACCGTCGAGTTGTATCCTTCGAGCACTCCCTGCAAGCACGAGGGAACGATGGGGGTGTTTTTCCCGGGGGCGGGACCGGGGGTAGCTCACCTCCACGAGGGGGTAGACGATATCGCTGTAGATTTGTTCCGTGGATGCGGTCGTGTTGTAAACGCTGTCGAATGTGAATTTCTTCGGGGGTGCGGAGGAATCGGAGGGGTTGATTATGGAGCAGCTGCAGTGCTCTGTATCCATGAGGAGAACATTCTGCAGAGACAAGAAGGGGCAACGAATGTTAACATAACGTGGACATAATGGGATTATTGGGGAGCCACGTGATGTAAAAATGTCGATAAGTCCGAGCTATGATAAATGAATGTAAAATGTTTTGATGCGCTAATTTGAGAGCGATTAGGGCCTCGAAGGAGGTCAAGGAGACGACAGCAGTACCTTGCAGTGGAGGTTCTTCTCCCTGTCGTTCATGGGCCTGCTCCGGACTATCACTTTGACCGACTCCGCCATCTTGTCGAGCATTTCGAGGTTCCTGGAAAAATGAAAAATGATTCACTCCGTTGAATTATTAATGAAGTGGGATAATTTTTCATTGGGGGCAAGAAAGGGGAAGACAGTTCTGGGTCAAGGTTCGTCTGCTAGAAGGAAATTTCACAATTGAGTGCTAAGTGGTGAGTCAGTTCCGACTTCGGAAGATAAGCATGGGCGGTGTCGCCGTTGCGCCCTTCCACTTCTTCCGACTTTTCATATAAATCCGGGGGGTTTTTTTTTTATTATCAAAACAATCACACAAAACCCAAATGTTTCTGTGGCTAAGCTCAACCCTTTTTCCTTTTTTCCCACCCTCTGAAATAATTTGAACTCAGTTTCAATAAAAAATAACCCGATTTCATTTCATTATGTGCCGCAATTAAATCCTGTGAATGTGTTTGCTCAGCAACCCTCCCCCCGAACACGCAACCCCTCACTTTTTTCCTGTTTTCGCATAAAAGCTTGGCATTATCGGAGGGGGCGAGCACCCTTTGTGAGTCAGTCACGGCCCCCCTCGTCCGCTCCGATGACCGCAGGGGGAAATGGGGGCGAGAGGGGGCGGTGCGACCCAAAAAACTTGACCGCCGAGCCGAAGTGCTGATTATGCAAATAGACAGCAGATCGATCATCTCCTGGCTACCTACAGCGACAACACTCAATTCTTTCGGTCAATTAAGGTCAAGTTGGAAAGCTGGGTTGGGAAAGCTTATTGTGCGCCCCCAAAGCTGAACTTTGTTGCAACACGTTGAATTCTGAGAATTACTTTTGGTTTGCTCTCTTCGCCCGCTGTTGGTACAAATTCTTGTATTATTCCGATAACATGCGAAAACAGGAAAACAGACCGATTGGGCAAAAGCCAGTACGTCACGGAAAAATTAGAAGAGCTGCCAGTAAAGAGAATAAAAAAACAAAAGAATTGGCCAGTGAAAATGTGTCGAATTCAAACCGATATTTGGCCAATTTATGAAAATATACTGTACAATTGGCACGTGATGGGTGTCAAAGCAATTGTGAGTGAGAGACGCTTTCTACTTTTTCCGCAGAAGGGGGCAACAGAAAGTGCAAATCACATAATTTCACTTTTAAAAGTTCGAGATTGGAGCTTTGCCTGAGAAGTGATTTCCAATTGCAGTGAAAGGGTTTAAAGATAATGAAGACAGCGATAAGTCTGCACACATTGGAGATAAAAAGATTGCGAAAAGAATCAACAAATCAGGATCGAAGTTTCTGCCATTTTGAAAAAGTAAATTCCTTCAACGAATATCAAATAAAGATTATTAATTATTATAAAAAATTAATTATTAGTTTGTTCATCTACTGGTTCAGTGTTTACTTGTTTGTTTTGCTTATTTATTGTCAGGTAGGTTAATTATTGAGTGTTTTATTTGATTGATTAAAGGGTTGTAAGTCGAAAATGTGTAAAACGTCATTGGAACGTTTTTCGAGGGTAAACTCTTTTGAAATTTTTTCTCCAAAAGGAAAAATTAATCTTCGGGCTTTTCCCTTTATTATTGCGTTAAATAAATTTCGAAAGTGCTTTTAACCTCTGCCCGACACCCTCTAAAATTAACCCTTTCCCAGAGGTTATTGGTTTTCTTAAAAATCATTAATTTTTTATTTTGGTAAAGACCTTATCGAGGAAAGGAGCAAGGTCAGCTATTTTTAAGTACATTTTTATGAGTTACTTCACTTTTTTGGTTCAATTTTAGTATTTTGAAATATATCCAGCGGTATTCGATACAAATTTCAAGCAAAGTTCAAAATACTTTATTAATTATTTCAGTTTTGATTTATATTTATTATACATTAACTGGAAAGCGTATGGTAATTTTTGAAATTCAAGCAATATTCTTGACGATATCTTGAGTAACTCACCTGAATGTCCCCGAATAAACCGTTCAGAAAAAAGTACAGCAAGTTTTCTTGATTTTTGGAACCATCGCGTGAACTGACTCGCGCCAAAATTCAAACTTTTGCTATCGCTCGACAAAAACGAAACTCGCGAAAATAAAACCGCGAAACGTTTTTCATGTTGAAACCTCGATCCTGGGGAGACGAGAGAAAATCAAAACCACAAGGAGAACAGTTGCGAAAGCCTCCATTCCCTCCGGGGCCTGCCACTTAATGAGAGAAAAATGTTTTTCAAAATTGTTTCCCTAGAAACAATGAATTTCAAATTTTTCTAAAGCTTCGGTTCCTGAACGCACACTTTGATTACGTCACTCACACATGGAAGTGACAAGGAGAGTGGGGATATTAAAATGGACTGAATCAATTTGAAATTTTTAGGTGAGATTTTTTTCTTTATTTTTTGCGATAATATCGTCAGTTTGATAGTTTTTTTGATAGTTTGGAAGAAAATATTCGATTGTTACGCGGATGGGATATTAGGGAGGCTTTGTTTGGGTTTTACATTATTTCAATCCGATTTGTTTGAGGTTAAAATTGTTTGCCAATCGAAGACTATTTTTTATGACTCTCCTGGAAATTAAATTGATGTCTGGGATCGTTAAAAAGGCAGTTTATGAGTCCACATGCCATTTTCGCGTGGTTTCCACCGCATAGTCGTGAAATATGCACGTAAAACTGAAGACGTTTAATTCTTATCATTTTCATGAAAAATCACCAATGAGTGAAAGATCAAAAGATCATCGGGTTATCTGATACTCGTTTATACCGTTTGATGATATAAATTGTTAATCTGTGGCAGTGTAGTAAAATAAGAGTAATTTTATTATTTTTAAATTTCCCCAGTTTGGATGACGTTAATTTAATTGTTTGATTTTTCTGTTATTATTGTTTTTTAAATAATGTCAGCCTAAAAAAAAACCATTGGTTCCGTGATTTTTCCTGTTTTGAAATGGAACGTGAAAGGTAATTCGATTCATTTTATTGTAATTTATTAAAGATCAGTGATTAGTGTGTAGTGTGTGAGGAGTTATCTGTAAGTTGAATCCTTTGTCATGTATATTGGTTTCCTTTCTTTGGATTAATTCTCACAAAGTCAAAATCATTTTATTGGCACCTGTAAAAGTTTTCCATCTTTCACTAATTATGAAAGTATGATTTTGCTGTTGTTGTTTCTACAAAGCAGCCATGTTTTAACTTGTTTTAACCCTTATTCATCTCTTTTTGTTTCTTCATTGTTGAGCGCAGAAAAGCTGTTGTATTATTCTTAAAAAATTGTCACGATGGTGGCAATATTTTGTGAATATTTGATTTTAATTGATTATAAATTATAATTCAATTTCTAAAAACAGGCAAATTCATTTAAAAATCAAAATATCAGAATTTACTAATTAAAAATGTTACAGAGATTTGAGAAAATAATCACTGTATACTCTTTTTTTGATTTTTCAAAAGTACAGTAAAGTATTCTGTTTTAATTTGTAATTGTCTTAAACTGATTTCATTTGATGAACAAAAAACAAATGTATTTGTGCTCAGTTTGTGTTTAAACACAAAGAGAATGAAAGGATGTTGAAAGACAAAAAATAAAAGGTGCAGTTTATCCGCCACCCTTTTTTTACTTAATGAAATGCAAACCCACATTCACAATATACTCCATCCTGTCTGGGGGAAGTAAGTGATAAGGTTTTCAATAATAGGCCTAATTATGAGATTGTCAGTCATTAGAAACAACCCTTAAGTGCCCACTTATCAATTCAGCGTCCTTTTCCCGATAAAAAAGCTTCTGCATATTGATAAATGCATTAAAATTCGTTAAAGGCTCCCTCGATTGGATTTGCTAACACTTATTTGTTCGTTTGTGACCTTGTCGGCTCAACATAAACACTGCCTTCTTTTATCGCACCCAACATACCGATCGCTTCAATACTTCAAAACAAATGTTTCCCATCGCTGTCGGAACTCCGGTTCCCTGCAGGATCCCAGGGTGTCCTTCAATGTCTTCCTGGTACTCAAACCTCTGCTTTTAATGGATGGGATGTGACTCAGATAAGCCAAACATGGAATTTAAACTGCTTATTTTGACAATTGTTGTTATAATCAGTAAATAATATAGAATAGGATGAGTACCTGTATTTGACTGAACGCACAAAAATGCGTCATAACCGAAACTCATTGTCTTCTTTGAGAAAGATAAAGACGAGACAAAATGAAAAGTTAACAGGATCTCCAGTAAATAATCCATGAAATTATTTATTTATTTGAGTTGAAACTAAAAAATGGTCGAACTGTGTGTATTGAAAACCGTTAAGAGGTGAATGGAAATGTCAATAATGGGCGTTAAAGGCTGTATTTTAGGCTACCGGAAGTAGGAATTTCCCAATTCCGCTTAAGGCGTTCTCGTGAGAGCCTGAAATTGGGAAAGCTGTCGTATTTCCAAAGTTGCGACACGTATGTCGCCTAACTGCGTTGGCCGTTCTCAAATCAAAGTATCAATTCCTCCCGGGAAATGATTTGCGGGCAAATTGGCCGAAGGATGTTTGAGCGGTTTCGAAGGTTTAATATCGATTCGGGTTTAACCCGTTGAAACCGTGGAAAATTTTTTCCATTTATAGAATCAATTTGAAGGAGAAACCGGTTCGACTAAATGGGGAAGTTTTTATCTTGAGAACGTTTGAGCGCTTTAAGAATAGAAAAATTTATAATGGGCTTTCGCGTTAAAACCAGCGCTCCCACTCCACTCTGGAAGTGATAACACATTTCATGCCTTATCTAGGAATTCTTAATTACTCGTGAGTAATTAAGGTGGTCGCTGTCGCGGAACTGCACTACTGTCTTTTGGTTCTTATGGGTCGCCATTGTCGATTTTACGGGGCGGGATTATCTCAGGAATTTTTCCCGGATTAACCCATTGGGTGGCAGAGAAACTTTACAAAATATAATTATATTAAGATACCAATACAATATTGCAATTTTTAGTTAAAGAAAAACACTATAAGATATCTCGTAGTTGGCACTCAGTGGGTTAAAAGGAACCGCAAACGGAAGATTGTGTTTGATGTTTATGAAGAGTCATCTGGAAAAATGGCTTTGAGTGAAATCCCAGCAGTTCTTCTTTCAGAAAGAAGACTAAATTTATAAATGCGATACCCGCAAGCGGCCAAATAATTAGGTCAGTTAAAATAACTGTGAGTTTTGTCGAAAAAGAATGCGCCAAAAGAAGAAATGTCCTCAGGGGACTGTTGTCTCTCTTCGGTGAGAGCCGAAGGGCTCTCAGAACTCGGAAACCCACTTTCGCCGCCTGAGAACCATTGTACTCTGCTCTCGGACATCGTCCAAGTGATGACTTGCACTTTGCAACACTCTCTCTCTCTCTCTCTCTCTTCATTCGGGAAGAAGAACACGGACGATTCCTGTGGCAGATCAGCGCTTGAAGAGGCCAACTCTGAGACAGCCTTGAAGGCTTATTAACCGTGAAGGCATTTCGCCTAATTAGAGCTTGACCGTTAGTCTGTAAAGCTGCAGGGAAACCGTGACAATGACCTTATCGAGCGAGGACAGAGAAGCATTCGCTGAGCACATGGGGGCATGCGAAGTATTTTTTCTCTTGCTGCTTACCCACCTTGGCGTCAGCAGTTGTATTATGAATATCAATAAATGAATTCATTAATTAATACGCGTTTAAGATATAAAAAATTTGCTGATTGTTTCTTCCGCTATATTCAAAAAACGATAACACTAAAATGTATTCTCTCTCCTCTTTCCCGTGTTGGCAGCACTGTCTGTTATCGTTAAAATGGGCAAATCCAGTAAATTGGTTTAAAATTGGGAAAGCGCGATATGGCCAAATAACCGTAGGTTAATCATCGTCACACCAACGCAAATCCTCGATGGAAGTTTCACTGTAATGTGTGGACTTATTTTGTCGTGAATTGCAATATTGTAACACCAGTGTGCGATCTGTTGGACGACCCAAAGGTTGAGCGAACCGTAGAGAAAGCAAAGGGTTATATCAAAGGCAAAAGAAGTGTACAAAAAATATGAGAAGTGAAAAAGCTTTTCCACGTATTCCGATAAATTCGGCCTGGGTTTTAGTGGAAAATGTGATTCGGGGGCGAGAGGGGCGGGGACGGGGGGGGGGCAGGAAGTGTAGCGCGAAGAAGTTTTGGATTTACGCACAAGTCCGGTTTTTTCATAGTTGTGGTCAAGGTCTTGGCTTAAAATTGCGCATTTGAGTGTCCTTTGGCAGCTGGTGAGGTCAGGTTCGGGTTCTCTTTGCCAATTGGGTTTCCTATCGCCGGCTTGAATGAATAAAATTCATTTTTAAGGGAAACCTGTTTCCGAGGATTGTACGGGTTAAAAGGTTCATTGGTTCCAAAACATTGTACCTTTCGTTTTTGGAATGGAAACTGAACGAGGTGCGAGTTTAAACGGCACTCCTTCGGCCTTGATTTGTTTTTAACTTTTTACTTAAATTCCCGAATTATATAACGGATAAAACCACTGCTGACCCTGTGATGAATTAATTACAATAGCTCTCAAAAGTATTTTGTTTAAAACAGTCCTCATATTTATATTAATTTAACATTAATTAATTAACGGAAGAAACAAAGAGTTTATCTGTAAAATTTATGGAAAAGTAACAGTAGAATTATACCATAATTTTACATACTAATAATAGAACTAAGTGAGAGTATTATTATAAACAGAAGACTTAGAAAAAAGCTATGTTTTGTATATTTTGTTATTTTAATGCGACATATTATTAATAGTATTGATAACTAAATAATACGAAAGCATAATAAAATCTTATTCATTTACTCGTTTTGTCTCTTTCTCCTTTTATGGTTTTCTTCCAAAAACTGTCTTTACCTCCCATTTTCTTCGTGACCCTTTCCTCTAACGTTCGTGTGCACTTTGCACAGATCGTCCTTCGTTGTTTAGGTCTCTCATCATTTTTCTTCTATTCCTCTATAATGTGTTTTGTGTATTTCTACCTTCCTTCCAAATCTCCTAATCTTCTTATTGTTCCTAAACTTCTTCTTTATTGAGTCTCTTTTTATTTTTCAAATCCTCTTTTTTTCAGTAATATTTGTACTTTAGTGATATAATTTTCTTTCTCTATATTTTTTTCTGATTTTTTTATCGTCTCATACATATAAGTATATTTTATTGAAATATGTGGATAATGTGTTGTGTTGTGCAGAATTACAGGGAGTGATTGTGTATATAAATTATATACGATTTGTATAAAATTGTTTTCTAATTGTTTCAGTTAAAGTTTTCGAAAAATAAAATTAATTTGGGTGGAATAAAATGAGCGACTACGAAGACGCAGTTGAAAGTGCCGACTCTTCACCTTCCCTGCCCCTGAAGAACACCCTCAGGCATCGTCCCACCCCTCTGCCCCTCTGGGACCCGGACGACCTGTCCCTCAGCGAAGAAGTGCCTGGTTTCAACGAAGTCAAAGTAAGTGCCGGAGCGGGGCGGACTCCAGCGCTCAGCTAACCCTCCCTTCTTCCCCCAGGAACTCCTCGAAGAGGACGATGCCAGCGGACTCGACGAAGAAGAGGACGGAGTGGGCTGTCCCCTTCCCAGCACCCCCGTCGAGCAGTCCCTGCTCGAGACAGAAATCACAGAGGTATTAAAGGCCGGCGTTCTCTCTGACGAAATAGATCTTGGGGTTCTCGCGCATAACGCTGCAGAGACTGCTGAGGAGTTCGTCAGAAAGGTAAATCGTGCCTGGACGGAGGAAGTCTGCGTTGAGAATCGGCGTCTCTAACCTGAGAACCCCTGGCGTGAGCTTGGTAGAGTTGCTGCAGGAGCGAGTGCTGTCGTGGTTGCGATCCCTCTCTCTGTTGCAGGTCTGGGAGGCATCTTGGAAGGTGGTCAACTTCAAGACGCTGCCGCAGTGGCTGCAGGACAACGACTACTTGCATTCCGGCCACAGACCACCTCTACCCTCGTATTATGCCTGTTTTAAATCTATTTTTAGGGTCCACACGGAAACGGGAAACATATGGACGCATTTATTAGGTTTGTTGTGTGAATGCCTTCGGGTTCCCCCTCGCACGCTCAGTCAACACTCACCGAACGAATCCTTTCCAGGTTGCGTGGCTTTCATAGGAATGGCGACCTACACGCTAATGAGACCATCAGTAGAATTAGAATTTCAAGAAAAATTAGTCTTCGGTGCATTTTTCCTAGGTGCAATCGTTTGTTTAGGGCTTTCATTCGCTTATCACACCGTGTACTGTCACTCGGAGTGCGTCAGCAAGCTGTTCAGCAAGTGAGTGCCCCCAAGCACCCCCGTTCCCCCCCCCCCAAACCACCCCTCACGCCCTCCCTCTTCCAGGCTCGACTACTGCGGCATTGCCATGCTCATCATGGGCTCCTTCGTACCCTGGCTCTACTACGGGTTCTACTGCCGGCTGCAGGCGAAGCTCATCTACCTCACCGTCGTCGTCGTCCTGGGCATCTCGAGCATCGTCGTCTCGCTGTGGGACAGGTTCAGTCTGCCACACTACAGGCCGATGAGGGCGGGGGTGTTCATGATCTTCGGGCTGTCTGGTATTGTGCCTGCGGTGCACCACGCGGTGTCGGAGGGGTGGTTCAACGCGATCACCCAAGCCAGTCTGGGGTGGGTCATCCTCATGGGGAGTCTGTACATCTTAGGAGCCCTTTTCTACACTCTTCGAGTACCTGAAAGATTTTTCCCGGGGAAATGTGACATCTGGGTGAGCATTCTCATCGAAAATGGGAGGGAAGACATATCGGCGACGTATGGATTAATCTTCCGCCCTTAAACAGTTCCAGAGTCACCAGATATTCCACGTGCTCGTCCTGGCGGCGGCTTTCGTCCACTACCACGGAATATCGGAGATGGCCAGCTACAGGGTCATGGTGGGGGACTGCACGAGGCAGAACGCGGCCCCGATGGTGTTCTAACCTTCTCACATCTCAACTGCTAGAGTCGAAACATCTTTATTTTTTATTACCGTTTATTTTACAACCTCATTTATATTGCGCTTGATATCATATGAAAAAGCAATGTTATTAAAGGTGATTTTAAAAAAGTCGATGATACGGCATTGTTTTACTTGAGGACTAAGATTGGATTCATTTTACGCCGTTCCGGGGCGCCATCTTGATGCGGTGGGCAAAAGGGAGTGATTCCATTGAAATGTGATTGTCCTCTGGATGCGCTCGTTTAGATTCCGCTGAGTAAAGGGTTGTTTGTGTGCAAAGACTGTGAGTTTCCTCGCTACAGGTAATAAACTAGAGGAGGTTATCGAAATGTGTGTGTTGTGGAGCGCGAAATCGGAAACGAGCGCATCAGAGAGCTACGCTTGAGTATAAGTAAAATTATAATTTTGTATAGAGCAAATACTGAAAAAATATTTTTTATTATGTATAGAACGTGCTAACAAAAAAAATATTTTTTGCAATACTTGAGTGAACGAAACCAACATTTATAGTACTTTTTGTTATTGAAGTTAAAGGCAGTATTAAAATGTTATTTTGTTTTCATTGCTTCTCTTCTCTATCCTCTTCTATCCACCATTCCGCCCACGCTGTTGTTCATTTTTATTTGAAAAACTAACTTTTCGAAAAAAAGTTTTCGAAACTATTTTTCGTAGTTAGTTTTACGAATAACTTGAAGCAACGGCGTCAGCTGAGGTTCCGACGAGTTTTTACCGTTTCTCTATATCCTAAAGAATAGATCTATGTATATTTTGTTTTATTCTGATAGATTTCGATTTTTGGTACATTTGGGAGTACAGAAAAAAGTTTCAAAAAGTTTGAAAAAGTTAGTTTTACGAATAACTCGAAGGAACGGCGTCAGCTGAGCTCAGGAGGGGTTTTTTCCGTTTCTCTACATCCTAAAGAATAGATCTATGTGTGTTTTGTTTTATTCTGATAGATTTGGATTTTTGGTACATTTGGGAGTACAGGAAAAAGTTTGAAAAAGTTTGAAAAAGTTAGTTTTACGAATAACTTGTAACAACGGCGTCAGCTGAGCTCAGGAGGGGTTTTTTCCGTTTCTCTACATCCTAAAGAATAGATCTATGTGTGTTTTGTTTTATTCTGATAGATTTCGATTTTTGGTACATTTGGGAGTACAGAAAAAAGTTTGAAAAAGTTTGAAAAAGTTAGTTTTACGAATAACTCGAAGCAACGGCGTCAGCTGAGGTTCCGACGGGTTTTTTCCGTTTCTCTACATCCTAAAGAATAGATCTATGTGTGTTTTGTTTTATTCTGATAGATTTGGATTTTTGGTACATTTGGGAGTACAGAAAAAAGTTTGAAAAAGTTTGAAAAAGTTAGTTTTACGAATAACTCAAAGCAACGGCGTCCTCTGAGCTCAGGAGGGGTTTTTTCCGTTTCTCTACATCCTAAAGAATAGATCTATGTGTGTTTTGTTTTATTCTGATAGATTTGGATTTTTGGTACATTTGGGAGTACAGGAAAAAGTTTGAAAAAGTTTGAAAAAGTTAGTTTTACGAATAACTTGTAACAACGGCGTCACCAGAGGTTCCGACGGGTTTTTTCCGTTTCTCTACATCCTAAAGAATAGATCTGTGTGTAGTTTGTTTTATTCTGATAGATTTCGATTTTTGGTACATTTGGGAGTACAGAAAAAAGTTTGAAAAAGTTTGAAAAAGTTAGTTTTACGAATAACTCGAAGGAACGGCGTCAGCTGAGCTCAGGAGGGGTTTTTTCCGTTTCTCTACATCCTAAAGAATAGATCTATGTGTGTTTTGTTTTATTCTGATAGATTTCGATTTTTGGTACATTTGGGAGTACAGAAAAAAGTTTGAAAAAGTTTGAAAAAGTTAGTTTACGAATAACTCGAAGCAACGGCGTCAGCTGAGCTCAGGAGGGGTTTTTTCCGTTTCTCTACATCCTAAAGAATAGATCTATGTGTGTTTTGTTTTATTCTGATAGATTTGGATTTTTGGTACATTTGGGAGTACAGGAAAAAGTTTGAAAAAGTTTGAAAAAGTTAGTTTTACGAATAACTTGTAACAACGGCGTCACCTGAGGTTCCGACGGGTTTTTTCCGTTTCTCTACATCCTAAAGAATAGATCTATGTGTGTTTTGTTTTATTCTGATAGATTTCGATTTTTGGTACATTTGGGAGTACAGAAAAAAGTTTGAAAAAGTTTTAAAAAGTTAGTTTTACGAATAACTCGAAGGAACGGCGTCCTCTGAGCTCAGGAGGGGTTTTTTCCGTTTCTCTACATCCTAAAGAATAGATCTATGTGTGTTTTGTTTTATTCTGATAGATTTCGATTTTTGGTACATTTGGGAGTACAGAAAAAAGTTTGAAAAAGTTTGAAAAAGTTAGTTTACGAATAACTCGAAGCAACGGCGTCAGCTGAGGTTCCGACGGGTTTTTTCCGTTTCTCTACATCCTAAAGAATAGATCTATGTGTGTTTTGTTTTATTCTGATAGATTTCGAATTATTGGTACATTTGGGAGTACAGGAAAAAGTTTGAAAAAGTTTGAAAAAGTTAGTTTTACGAATAACTCGAAGCAACGGCGTCAGCTGAGCTCAGGAGGGGTTTTTTCCGTTTCTCTACATCCTTAAGAATAGATCTATGTGTGTTTTGTTTTATTCTGATAGATTTCGATTTTTGGTACATTTGGGAGTACAGAAAAAAGTTTGAAAAAGTTTGAAAAAGTTAGTTTTACGAATAACTCGAAGGAACGGCGTCCTCTGAGCTCAGGAGGGGTTTTTTCCGTTTCTCTACATCCTAAAGAATAGATCTATGTGTGTTTTGTTTTATTCTGATAGATTTCGATTTTTGGTACATTTGGGAGTACAGAAAAAAGTTTGAAAAAGTTTGAAAAAGTTAGTTTTACGAATAACTCGAAGCAACGGCGTCAGCTGAGCTCAGGAGGGGTTTTTTCCGTTTCTCTACATCCTAAAGAATAGATCTATGTGTGTTTTGTTTTATTCTGATAGATTTCGATTTTTGGTACATTTGGGAGTACAGGAAAAAGTTTGAAAAAGTTTGAAAAAGTTAGTTTTACGAATAACTTGTAACAACGGCGTCACCTGAGGTTCCGACGGGTTTTTTCCGTTTCTCTACATCCTAAAGAATAGATCTATGTATGTTTTGTTTTATTCTGATAGATTTCGATTTTTGGTACATTTGGGAGTACAGAAAAAAGTTTGAAAAAGTTTGGAAAAGTTAGTTTTACGAATAACTCGAAGCAACGGCGTCAGCTGAGCTCAGGAGGGGTTTTTTCCGTTTCTCTACATCCTAAAGAATAGATCTATGTGTGTTTTGTTTTATTCTGATAGATTTCGATTCTTGTTACATTTGGGAGTACAGGAAAAAGTTTGAAAAAGTTTGAAAAAGTTAGTTTTACGAATAACTTGAAGCAACGGCGTCACCTGAGGTTCCGACGGGTTTTTTCCGTTTCTCTACATCCTAAAGAATAGATCTATGTGTGTTTTGTTTTATTCTGATAGATTTCGATTTTTGGTACATTTGGGAGTACAGAAAAAAGTTTGAAAAAGTTTGAAAAAGTTAGTTTACGAATAACTCGAAGCAACGGCGTCAGCTGAGGTTCCGACGGGTTTTTTCCGTTTCTCTACATCCTAAAGAATAGATCTATGTGTGTTTTGTTTTATTCTGATAGATTTCGATTTTTGGTACATTTGGGAGTACAGAAAAAAGTTTGAAAAAGTTTTAAAAAGTTAGTTTTACGAATAACTCGAAGCAACGGCGTCAGCTGAGGTTCCGACGGGTTTTTTCCGTTTCTCTACATCCTAAAGAATAGATCTATGTGTGTTTTGTTTTATTCTGATAGATTTCGATTTTTGGTACATTTGGGAGTACAGAAAAAAGTTTGAAAAAGTTTGAAAAAGTTAGTTTTACGAATAACTCGAAGCAACGGCGTCACCTGAGGTTCCGACGGGTTTTTTCCGTTTCTCTACATCCTAAAGAATAGATCTATGTGTGTTTTGTTTTATTCTGATAGATTTCGATTTTTGGTACATTTGGGAGTACAGAAAAAAGTTTGAAAAAGTTTGAAAAAGTTAGTTTTACGAATAACTCGAAGCAACGGCGTCAGCTGAGGTTCCGACGGGTTTTTTCCGTTTCTCTACATCCTAAAGAATAGATCTATGTGTGTTTTGTTTTATTCTGATAGATTTCGATTTTTGGTACATTTGGGAGTACAGAAAAAAGTTTGAAAAAGTTTGAAAAAATTTTTATGTCTATTGTCGGAGAGAATTGAGTTTTGGAAAATTTTGATAGTGTGTGCTTTTTCTTGTATTTCTCACAATGTATAATTTAATGGCAATTTATTCATTTTAGTCTCTTTTTTTTTAGTTAGAAAATCTATAAGAGTAAGGGCGAAATGTAATGTTTCTCAGTTAAATTTTTTCTTAATGAAAGGAAATTGAATTTTAAAATTAATTTCAGTGTTTATGTAAACTAGAATCGGATATTTTTTCTTATAATTAATAAATCTATTGAATGAGTGCGGTCAACTATAGGGATTTCTGTATTCGTCAATGTAAAGGGCAGAAATGAAAATGTAGACGCGTTGACTTCGGTCTGGCGACGTCATCCTTGAGAGGAGGAGGAGGAGGAGCGTAAGGCCGAGATGAGAATACAGCGTTGCCATTTTACATTAACCGTTGCCGTTGTTTTTATAAAAGAATTGAGAATTCGTGTGGTTTTCCAATGAACAATGAGATTTTTGTTTGTTTGAATGTGAGAAAATGTGAGATTTATATTGAGTGAAGTGTTTTTAGCATATTATTATTAAAGGTAATCGGGTTGAAAATGTAATGTCGGTTATTATTTCCTAGGAAGCGTAGCTGGCTGAGTTTTTAGTGCAACGGTCATTTCTGGATTATCCTGATATAGCCTGGATAAAATTGTAGGACAAATTTTGGATTTTGTATTTACTAGGGATGCGCCGAATATTCGGTAGGTATTTGATATTCACTTTGTGTGTACGGTTCGAGTATGTCTATTTTTTGCCTGAACTAAAAGAAAACCTTCATACGAAAGTAATGGAAAATGATTAAAATGTTAATTAATAAAATATGGAATCAATCCAAGAAAATAAAGCAATTAAATTTCAATTCAAAATATTTATTTCTTAAAATAAACACATATAAATCAAATCATTACAAAGGTATGAAAGTATAGCATTGCTAGTATATAGTAGAAGTATAAACATTGCCCCACACCTGTGTTTAAACTTAGAAGGTTTTTATATAGGAACGAATGAAGTTTTGAAAAGTTTTCACCTTTGAAAAAAGTTAACAACGGCGTCCTCTGAGCTCAGGAGGGGTTTTTTCCGTTTCTCTACATCCTAAAGAATAGATCTATGTGTGTTTTGTTTTATTCTGATAGATTTCGATTTTTGGTACATTTGGGAGTACAGAAAAAAGTTTGAAAAAGTTTGAAAAAGTTAGTTTTACGAATAACTCGAAGGAACGGCGTCCTCTGAGCTCAGGAGGGGTTTTTTCCGTTTCTCTACATCCTAAAGAATAGATCTATGTGTGTTTTGTTTTATTCTGATAGATTTGGATTTTTGGTACATTTGGGAGTACAGGAAAAAGTTTGAAAAAGTTTGAAAAAGTTAGTTTTACGAATAACTTGTAACAACGGCGTCACCTGAGGTTCCGACGGGTTTTTTCCGTTTCTCTACATCCTAAAGAATAGATCTGTGTGTGTTTTGTTTTATTCTGATAGATTTCGATTTCTGGTACATTTGGGAGTACAGAAAAAAGTTTGAAAAAGTTTGAAAAAGTTAGTTTTACGAATAACTCGAAGGAACGGCGTCCTCTGAGCTCAGGAGGGGTTTTTTCCGTTTCTCTACATCCTTAAGAATAGATCTATGTGTGTTTTGTTTTATTCTGATAGATTTCGATTTTTGGTACATTTGGGAGTACAGAAAAAAGTTTGAAAAAGTTTGAAAAAGTTAGTTTTACGAATAACTCGAAGGAACGGCGTCAGCTGAGCTCAGGAGGGGTTTTTTCCGTTTCTCTACATCCTAAAGAATAGATCTATGTGTGTTTTGTTTTATTCTGATAGATTTCGATTTTTGGTACATTTGGGAGTACAGAAAAAAGTTTGAAAAAGTTTGAAAAAGTTAGTTTTACGAATAACTCGAAGCAACGGCGTCAGCTGAGGTTCCGACGGGTTTTTTCCGTTTCTCTACATCCTAAAGAATAGATCTATGTGTGTTTTGTTTTATTCTGAGAGATTTCGATTTTTGGTACATTTGGGAGTACAGGAAAAAGTTTGAAAAAGTTTGAAAAAGTTAGTTTTACGAATAACTTGTAACAACGGCGTCACCTGAGGTTCCGACGGGTTTTTTCCGTTTCTCTACATCCTAAAGAATAGATCTATGTGTGTTTTGTTTTATTCTGATAGATTTCGATTTTTGGTACATTTGGGAGTACAGAAAAAAGTTTGAAAAAGTTTGAAAAAGTTAGTTTTACGAATAACTCGAAGCAACGGCGTCACCTGAGGTTCCGACGGGTTTTTTCCGTTTCTCTACATCCTAAAGAATAGATCTATGTGTGTTTTGTTTTATTCTGATAGATTTCGATTTTTGGTACATTTGGGAGTACAGAAAAAAGTTTGAAAAAGTTTGAAAAAGTTAGTTTTACGAATAACTTGTAACAACGGCGTCACCTGAGGTTCCGACGGGTTTTTTCCGTTTCTCTACATCCTAAAGAATAGATCTATGTGTGTTTTGTTTTATTCTGATAGATTTCGATTTTTGGTACATTTGGGAGTACAGAAAAAAGTTTGAAAAAGTTTGAAAAAGTTAGTTTTACGAATAACTTGTAACAACGGCGTCACCTGAGGTTCCGACGGGTTTTTTCCGTTTCTCTACATCCTAAAGAATAGATCTATGTGTGTTTTGTTTTATTCTGATAGATTTGGATTTTTGGTACATTTGGGAGTACAGAAAAAAGTTTGAAAAAGTTTGAAAAAGTTAGTTTTACGAATAACTTGTAACAACGGCGTCACCTGAGGTTCCGACGGGTTTTTTCCGTTTCTCTACATCCTAAAGAATAGATCTATGTGTGTTTTGTTTTATTCTGATAGATTTCGATTTTTGGTACATTTGGGAGTACAGAAAAAAGTTTGAAAAAGTTTGAAAAAGTTAGTTTTACGAATAACTCGAAGGAACGGCGTCCTCTGAGCTCAGGAGGGGTTTTTTCCGTTTCTCTACATCCTAAAGAATAGATCTATGTGTGTTTTGTTTTATTCTGATAGATTTCGATTTTTGGTACATTTGGGAGTACAGAAAAAAGTTTGAAAAAGTTTGAAAAAGTTAGTTTTACGAATAACTCGAAGCAACGGCGTCAGCTGAGCTCAGGAGGGGTTTTTTCCGTTTCTCTACATCCTAACGAATAGATCTATGTGTGTTTTGTTTTATTCTGATAGATTTCGATTTTTGGTACATTTGGGAGTACAGAAAAAAGTTTGAAAAAGTTTGAAAAAGTTAGTTTTACGAATAACTCGAAGCAACGGCGTCAGCTGAGGTTCCGACGGGTTTTTTCCGTTTCTCTACATCCTAAAGAATAGATCTATGTGTGTTTTGTTTTATTCTGATAGATTTCGATTATTGGTACATTTGGGAGTACAGAAAAAAGTTTGAAAAAGTTTTAAAAAGTTAGTTTTACGAATAACTCGAAGGAACGGCGTCCTCTGAGCTCAGGAGGGGTTTTTTCCGTTTCTCTACATCCTAAAGAATAGATCTATGTGTGTTTTGTTTTATTCTGATAGATTTCGATTTTTGGTACATTTGGGAGTACAGGAAAAAGTTTGAAAAAGTTTGAAAAAGTTAGTTTTACGAATAACTTGTAACAACGGCGTCACCTGAGGTTCCGACGGGTTTTTTCCGTTTCTCTACATCCTAAAGAATAGATCTGTGTGTGTTTTGTTTTATTCTGATAGATTTCGATTTTTGGTACATTTGGGAGTACAGAAAAAAGTTTGAAAAAGTTTGAAAAAGTTAGTTTTACGAATAACTCGAAGGAACGGCGTCCTCTGAGCTCAGGAGGGGTTTTTTCCGTTTCTCTACATCCTTAAGAATAGATCTATGTGTGTTTTGTTTTATTCTGATAGATTTCGATTTTTGGTACATTTGGGAGTACAGAAAAAAGTTTGAAAAAGTTTGAAAAAGTTAGTTTTACGAATAACTCGAAGGAACGGCGTCAGCTGAGCTCAGGAGGGGTTTTTTCCGTTTCTCTACATCCTAAAGAATAGATCTATGTGTGTTTTGTTTTATTCTGATAGATTTCGATTTTTGGTACATTTGGGAGTACAGAAAAAAGTTTGAAAAAGTTTGAAAAACTTAGTTTTACGAATAACTCGAAGGAACGGCGTCAGCTGAGCTCAGGAGGGGTTTTTTCCGTTTCTCTACATCCTAAAGAATAGATCTATGTGTGTTTTGTTTTATTCTGATAGATTTCGATTTTTGGTACATTTGGGAGTACAGAAAAAAGTTTGAAAAAGTTTGAAAAAATTTTTATGTCTATTGTCGGAGAGAATTGAGTTTTGGAAAATTTTGATAGTGTGTGCTTTTTCTTGTATTTCTCACAATGTATAATTTAATGGCAATTTATTCATTTTAGTCTCTTTTTTTTTAGTTAGAAAATCTATAAGAGTAAGGGCGAAATGTAATGTTTCTCAGTTAAATTTTTTCTTAATGAAAGGAAATTGAATTTTAAAATTAATTTCAGTGTTTATGTAAACTAGAATCGGATATTTTTTCTTATAATTAATAAATCTATTGAATGAGTGCGGTCAACTATAGGGATTTCTGTATTCGTCAATGTAAAGGGCAGAAATGAAAATGTAGACGCGTTGACTTCGGTCTGGCGACGTCATCCTTGAGAGGAGGAGGAGGAGGAGCGTAAGGCCGAGATGAGAATACAGCGTTGCCATTTTACATTAACCGTTGCCGTTGTTTTTATAAAAGAATTGAGAATTCGTGTGGTTTTCCAATGAACAATGAGATTTTTGTTTGTTTGAATGTGAGAAAATGTGAGATTTATATTGAGTGAAGTGTTTTTAGCATATTATTATTAAAGGTAATCGGGTTGAAAATGTAATGTCGGTTATTATTTCCTAGGAAGCGTAGCTGGCTGAGTTTTTAGTGCAACGGTCATTTCTGGATTATCCTGATATAGCCTGGATAAAATTGTAGGACAAATTTTGGATTTTGTATTTACTAGGGATGCGCCGAATATTCGGTAGGTATTTGATATTCACTTTGTGTGTACGGTTCGAGTATGTCTATTTTTTGCCTGAACTAAAAGAAAACCTTCATACGAAAGTAATGGAAAATGATTAAAATGTTAATTAATAAAATATGGAATTAATCCAAGAAAATAAAGCAATTAAATTTCAATTCAAAATATTTATTTCTTAAAATAAACACATATAAATCAAATCATTACAAAGGTATGAAAGTATAGCATTGCTAGTATATAGTAGAAGTATAAACATTGCCCCACACCTGTGTTTAAACTTAGAAGGTTTTTATATAGGAACGAATGAAGTTTTGAAAAGTTTTCACCTTTGAAAAAAGTTAACAACGGCGTCCTCTGAGCTCAGGAGGGGTTTTTTCCGTTTCTCTACATCCTAAAGAATAGATCTATGTGTGTTTTGTTTTATTCTGATAGATTTCGATTTTTGGTACATTTGGGAGTACAGAAAAAAGTTTGAAAAAGTTTTAAAAAGTTAGTTTTACGAATAACTCGAAGGAACGGCGTCCTCTGAGCTCAGGAGGGGTTTTTTCCGTTTCTCTACATCCTAAAGAATAGATCTATGTGTGTTTTGTTTTATTCTGATAGATTTCGATTTTTGGTACATTTGGGAGTACAGAAAAAAGTTTGAAAAAGTTTGAAAAAGTTAGTTTTACGAATAACTCGAAGCAACGGCGTCAGCTGAGGTTCCGACGGGTTTTTTCCGTTTCTCTACATCCTAAAGAATAGATTTATGTGTGTTTTGTTTTATTCTGATAGATTTCGATTTTTGGTACATTTGGGAGTACAGAAAAAAGTTTGAAAAAGTTTGAAAAAGTTAGTTTTACGAATAACTCGAAGGAACGGCGTCCTCTGAGCTCAGGAGGGGTTTTTTCCGTTTCTCTACATCCTAAAGAATAGATCTATGTGTGTTTTGTTTTATTCTGATAGATTTGGATTTTTGGTACATTTGGGAGTACAGAAAAAAGTTTGAAAAAGTTTGAAAAAGTTAGTTTTACGAATAACTTGTAACAACGGCGTCACCTGAGGTTCCGACGGGTTTTTTCCGTTTCTCTACATCCTAAAGAATAGATCTATGTGTGTTTTGTTTTATTCTGATAGATTTGGATTTTTGGTACATTTGGAAGTACAGAAAAAAGTTTGAAAAAGTTTGAAAAAGTTAGTTTTACGAATAACTCGAAGGAACGGCGTCCTCTGAGCTCAGGAGGGGTTTTTTCCGTTTCTCTACATCCTAAAGAATAGATCTATGTGTGTTTTGTTTTATTCTGATAGATTTCGATTTTTGGTACATTTGGGAGTACAGAAAAAAGTTTGAAAAAGTTTGAAAAAGTTAGTTTTACGAATAACTCGAAGGAACGGCGTCCTCTGAGCTCAGGAGGGGTTTTTTCCGTTTCTCTACATCCTAAAGAATAGATTTATGTGTGTTTTGTTTTATTCTGATAGATTTCGATTTTTGGTACATTTGGGAGTACAGAAAAAAGTTTGAAAAAGTTTGAAAAAGTTAGTTTTACGAATAACTCGAAGCAACGGCGTCAGCTGAGGTTCCGACGGGTTTTTTCCGTTTCAATACATCCTAAAAAATAGATCTATGTGTGTTTTGTTTTATTCTGATAGATTTCGATTTTTGGTACATTTGGGAGTACAGAAAAAAGTTTGAAAAAGTTTGAAAAAGTTAGTTTTACGAATAACTCGAAGCAACGGCGTCAGCTGAGCTCAGGAGGGGTTTTTTCCGTTTCTCTACATCCTAAAGAATAGATCTATGTGTGTTTTGTTTTATTCTGATAGATTTCGATTTTTGGTACATTTGGAAGTACAGAAAAAAGTTTGAAAAAGTTTGGAAAAGTTAGTTTTACGAATAACTCGAAGCAACGGCGTCAGCTGAGCTCAGGAGGGGTTTTTTCCGTTTCTCTACATCCTAAAGAATAGATCTATGTGTGTTTTGTTTTATTCTGATAGATTTCGATTTTTGGTACATTTGGGAGTACAGAAAAAAGTTTGAAAAAGTTTTAAAAAGTTAGTTTTACGAATAACCCGAAGGAACGGCGTCCTCTGAGCTCAGGAGGGGTTTTTTCCGTTTCTCTACATCCTAAAGAATAGATCTATGTGTGTTTTGTTTTATTCTGATAGATTTGGATTTTTGGTACATTTGGGAGTACAGAAAAAAGTTTGAAAAAGTTTGAAAAAGTTAGTTTTACGAATAACTTGTAACAACGGCGTCACCTGAGGTTCCGACGGGTTTTTTCCGTTTCTCTACATCCTAAAGAATAGATCTATGTATGTTTTGTTTTATTCTGAGAGATTTCGATTTTTGGTACATTTGGGAGTACAGAAAAAAGTTTGAAAAAGTTTGGAAAAGTTAGTTTTACGAATAACTCGAAGCAACGGCGTCAGCTGAGCTCAGGAGGGGTTTTTTCCGTTTCTCTACATCCTAAAGAATAGATCTATGTGTGTTTTGTTTTATTCTGATAGATTTCGATTTTTGGTACATTTGGAAGTACAGAAAAAAGTTTGAAAAAGTTTGAAAAAGTTAGTTTTACGAATAACTCGAAGGAACGGCGTCCTCTGAGCTCAGGAGGGGTTTTTTCCGTTTCTCTACATCCTAAAGAATAGATCTATGTGTGTTTTGTTTTATTCTGATAGATTTCGATTTTTGGTACATTTGGGAGTACAGGAAAAAGTTTGAAAAAGTTTTAAAAAGTTAGTTTTACGAATAACCCGAAGGAACGGCGTCCTCTGAGCTCAGGAGGGGTTTTTTCCGTTTCTCTACATCCTAAAGAATAGATCTATGTGTGTTTTGTTTTATTCTGATAGATTTCGATTTTTGGTACATTTGGGAGTACAGGAAAAAGTTTGAAAAAGTTTGAAAAAGTTAGTTTTACGAATAACTTGTAACAACGGCGTCACCTGAGGTTCCGACGGGTTTTTTCCGTTTCTCTACATCCTAAAGAATAGATCTATGTATGTTTTGTTTTATTCTGAGAGATTTCGATTTTTGGTACATTTGGGAGTACAGAAAAAAGTTTGAAAAAGTTTTAAAAAGTTAGTTTTACGAATAACTCGAAGCAACGGCGTCAGCTGAGCTCAGGAGGGGTTTTTTCCGTTTCTCTACATCCTAAAGAATAGATCTATGTGTGTTTTGTTTTATTCTGATAGATTTCGATTTTTGGTACATTTGGAAGTACAGAAAAAAGTTTGAAAAAGTTTGAAAAAGTTAGTTTTACGAATAACTCGAAGCAACGGCGTCAGCTGAGGTTCCGACGGGTTTTTTCCGTTTCTCTACATCCTAAAGAATAGATCTATGTGTGTTTTGTTTTATTCTGATAGATTTCGATTTTTGGTACATTTGGGAGTACAGGAAAAAGTTTGAAAAAGTTTGAAAAAGTTAGTTTTACGAATAACTTGTAACAACGGCGTCACCTGAGGTTCCGACGGGTTTTTTCCGTTTCTCTACATCCTAAAGAATAGATCTATGTATGTTTTGTTTTATTCTGAGAGATTTCGATTTTTGGTACATTTGGGAGTACAGAAAAAAGTTTGAAAAAGTTTGGAAAAGTTAGTTTTACGAATAACTCGAAGCAACGGCGTCAGCTGAGCTCAGGAGGGGTTTTTTCCGTTTCTCTACATCCTAAAGAATAGATCTATGTGTGTTTTGTTTTATTCTGATAGATTTCGATTTTTGGTACATTTGGAAGTACAGAAAAAAGTTTCAAAAAGTTTGAAAAAGTTAGTTTTACGAATAACTCGAAGGAACGGCGTCCTCTGAGCTCAGGAGGGGTTTTTTCCGTTTCTCTACATCCTAAAGAATAGATCTATGTGTGTTTTGTTTTATTCTGATAGATTTGGATTTTTGGTACATTTGGGAGTACAGAAAAAAGTTTGAAAAAGTTTGAAAAAGTTAGTTTTACGAATAACTTGTAACAACGGCGTCACCTGAGGTTCCGACGGGTTTTTTCCGTTTCTCTACATCCTAAAGAATAGATCTATGTGTGTTTTGTTTTATTCTGATAGATTTCGATTTTTGGTACATTTGGGAGTACAGAAAAAAGTTTGAAAAAGTTTGAAAAAGTTTGAAAAAGTTAGTTTTACGAATAACTCGAAGCAACGGCGTCAGCTGAGGTTCCGACGGGTTTTTTCCGTTTCAATACATCCTAAAAAATAGATCTATGTGTGTTTTGTTTTATTCTGATAGATTTCGATTTTTGGTACATTTGGGAGTACAGAAAAAAGTTTGAAAAAGTTTGAAAAAGTTAGTTTTACGAATAACTCGAAGCAACGGCGTCAGCTGAGCTCAGGAGGGGTTTTTTCCGTTTCTCTACATCCTAAAGAATAGATCTATGTGTGTTTTGTTTTATTCTGATAGATTTCGATTTTTGGTACATTTGGGAGTACAGGAAAAAGTTTGAAAAAGTTTGAAAAAGTTTGAAAAAGTTAGTTTTACGAATAACTCGAAGCAACGGCGTCAGCTGAGCTCAGGAGGGGTTTTTTCCGTTTCTCTACATCCTAAAGAATAGATCTATGTGTGTTTTGTTTTATTCTGATAGATTTCGATTTTTGGTACATTTGGGAGTACAGAAAAAAGTTTGAAAAAGTTAGTTTTACGAATAACTCGAAGGAACGGCGTCCACTGAGCTCAGGAGGGGTTTTTTCCGTTTCTCTACATCCTAAAGAATAGATCTATGTGTGTTTTGTTTTATTCTGATAGATTTCGATTTTTGGTACATTTGGGAGTACAGAAAAAAGTTTGAAAAAGTTTGAAAAAGTTAGTTTTACGAATAACTCGAAGCAACGGCGTCAGCTGAGGTTCCGACGGGTTTTTTCCGTTTCTCTACATCCTAAAGAATAGATTTATGTGTGTTTTGTTTTATTCTGATAGATTTCGATTTTTGGTACATTTGGGAGTACAGAAAAAAGTTTGAAAAAGTTTGAAAAAGTTAGTTTTACGAATAACTCGAAGCAACGGCGTCAGCTGAGCTCAGGAGGGGTTTTTTCCGTTTCTCTACATCCTAAAGAATAGATCTATGTGTGTTTTGTTTTATTCTGATAGATTTCGATTTTTGGTACATTTGGAAGTACAGAAAAAAGTTTGAAAAAGTTTGGAAAAGTTAGTTTTACGAATAACTCGAAGCAACGGCGTCAGCTGAGCTCAGGAGGGGTTTTTTCCGTTTCTCTACATCCTAAAGAATAGATCTATGTGTGTTTTGTTTTATTCTGATAGATTTCGATTTTTGGTACATTTGGGAGTACAGAAAAAAGTTTGAAAAAGTTTTAAAAAGTTAGTTTTACGAATAACTCGAAGCAACGGCGTCAGCTGAGCTCAGGAGGGGTTTTTTCCGTTTCTCTACATCCTAAAGAATAGATCTATGTGTGTTTTGTTTTATTCTGATAGATTTGGATTTTTGGTACATTTGGGAGTACAGAAAAAAGTTTGAAAAAGTTTGAAAAAGTTAGTTTTACGAATAACTTGTAACAACGGCGTCACCTGAGGTTCCGACGGGTTTTTTCCGTTTCTCTACATCCTAAAGAATAGATCTATGTATGTTTTGTTTTATTCTGAGAGATTTCGATTTTTGGTACATTTGGGAGTACAGAAAAAAGTTTGAAAAAGTTTGGAAAAGTTAGTTTTACGAATAACTCGAAGCAACGGCGTCAGCTGAGCTCAGGAGGGGTTTTTTCCGTTTCTCTACATCCTAAAGAATAGATCTATGTGTGTTTTGTTTTATTCTGATAGATTTCGATTTTTGGTACATTTGGAAGTACAGAAAAAAGTTTGAAAAAGTTTGAAAAAGTTAGTTTTACGAATAACTCGAAGGAACGGCGTCCTCTGAGCTCAGGAGGGGTTTTTTCCGTTTCTCTACATCCTAAAGAATAGATCTATGTGTGTTTTGTTTTATTCTGATAGATTTCGATTTTTGGTACATTTGGGAGTACAGGAAAAAGTTTGAAAAAGTTTTAAAAAGTTAGTTTTACGAATAACCCGAAGGAACGGCGTCCTCTGAGCTCAGGAGGGGTTTTTTCCGTTTCTCTACATCCTAAAGAATAGATCTATGTGTGTTTTGTTTTATTCTGATAGATTTGGATTTTTGGTACATTTGGGAGTACAGAAAAAAGTTTGAAAAAGTTTGAAAAAGTTAGTTTTACGAATAACTTGTAACAACGGCGTCACCTGAGGTTCCGACGGGTTTTTTCCGTTTCTCTACATCCTAAAGAATAGATTTATGTGTGTTTTGTTTTATTCTGATAGATTTCGATTTTTGGTACATTTGGAAGTACAGAAAAAAGTTTGAAAAAGTTTGAAAAAGTTAGTTTTACGAATAACTCGAAGGAACGGCGTCCTCTGAGCTCAGGAGGGGTTTTTTCCGTTTCTCTACATCCTAAAGAATAGATCTATGTGTGTTTTGTTTTATTCTGATAGATTTCGATTTTTGGTACATTTGGGAGTACAGGAAAAAGTTTGAAAAAGTTTGAAAAAGTTAGTTTTACGAATAACTTGTAACAACGGCGTCACCTGAGGTTCCGACGGGTTTTTTCCGTTTCTCTACATCCTAAAGAATAGATCTATGTATGTTTTGTTTTATTCTGAGAGATTTCGATTTTTGGTACATTTGGGAGTACAGAAAAAAGTTTGAAAAAGTTTTAAAAAGTTAGTTTTACGAATAACTCGAAGCAACGGCGTCAGCTGAGCTCAGGAGGGGTTTTTTCCGTTTCTCTACATCCTAAAGAATAGATCTATGTGTGTTTTGTTTTATTCTGATAGATTTCGATTTTTGGTACATTTGGAAGTACAGAAAAAAGTTTGAAAAAGTTTGAAAAAGTTAGTTTTACGAATAACTCGAAGCAACGGCGTCAGCTGAGGTTCCGACGGGTTTTTTCCGTTTCTCTACATCCTAAAGAATAGATCTATGTGTGTTTTGTTTTATTCTGATAGATTTCGATTTTTGGTACATTTGGGAGTACAGGAAAAAGTTTGAAAAAGTTTGAAAAAGTTAGTTTTACGAATAACTTGTAACAACGGCGTCACCTGAGGTTCCGACGGGTTTTTTCCGTTTCTCTACATCCTAAAGAATAGATCTATGTATGTTTTGTTTTATTCTGAGAGATTTCGATTTTTGGTACATTTGGAAGTACAGAAAAAAGTTTGAAAAAGTTTGAAAAAGTTAGTTTTACGAATAACTCGAAGCAACGGCGTCAGCTGAGCTCAGGAGGGGTTTTTTCCGTTTCTCTACATCCTAAAGAATAGATCTATGTGTGTTTTGTTTTATTCTGATAGATTTCGATTTTTGGTACATTTGGAAGTACAGAAAAAAGTTTGAAAAAGTTTGAAAAAGTTTGAAAAAGTTAGTTTTACGAATAACTCGAAGCAACGGCGTCAGCTGAGGTTCCGACGGGTTTTTTCCGTTTCAATACATCCTAAAAAATAGATCTATGTGTGTTTTGTTTTATTCTGATAGATTTCGATTTTTGGTACATTTGGGAGTACAGAAAAAAGTTTGAAAAAGTTTGAAAAAGTTAGTTTTACGAATAACTCGAAGCAACGGCGTCAGCTGAGCTCAGGAGGGGTTTTTTCCGTTTCTCTACATCCTAAAGAATAGATCTATGTGTGTTTTGTTTTATTCTGATAGATTTCGATTTTTGGTACATTTGGGAGTACAGGAAAAAGTTTGAAAAAGTTTGAAAAAGTTTGAAAAAGTTAGTTTTACGAATAACTCGAAGCAACGGCGTCAGCTGAGCTCAGGAGGGGTTTTTTCCGTTTCTCTACATCCTAAAGAATAGATCTATGTGTGTTTTGTTTTATTCTGATAGATTTCGATTTTTGGTACATTTGGGAGTACAGGAAAAAGTTTGAAAAAGTTTGAAAAAGTTAGTTTTACGAATAACTTGTAACAACGGCGTCACCTGAGGTTCCGACGGGTTTTTTCCGTTTCTCTACATCCTAAAGAATAGATCTATGTGTGTTTTGTTTTATTCTGATAGATTTCGATTTTTGGTACATTTGGGAGTACAGAAAAAAGTTTGAAAAAGTTAGTTTTACGAATAACTCGAAGGAACGGCGTCCACTGAGCTCAGGAGGGGTTTTTTCCGTTTCTCTACATCCTAAAGAATAGATCTATGTGTGTTTTGTTTTATTCTGATAGATTTCGATTTTTGGTACATTTGGGAGTACAGAAAAAAGTTTGAAAAAGTTTGAAAAAGTTAGTTTTACGAATAACTCGAAGCAACGGCGTCAGCTGAGGTTCCGACGGGTTTTTTCCGTTTCTCTACATCCTAAAGAATAGATTTATGTGTGTTTTGTTTTATTCTGATAGATTTCGATTTTTGGTACATTTGGGAGTACAGAAAAAAGTTTGAAAAAGTTTGAAAAAGTTAGTTTTACGAATAACTCGAAGGAACGGCGTCCTCTGAGCTCAGGAGGGGTTTTTTCCGTTTCTCTACATCCTAAAGAATAGATCTATGTGTGTTTTGTTTTATTCTGATAGATTTGGATTTTTGGTACATTTGGGAGTACAGAAAAAAGTTTGAAAAAGTTTGAAAAAGTTAGTTTTACGAATAACTTGTAACAACGGCGTCACCTGAGGTTCCGACGGGTTTTTTCCGTTTCTCTACATCCTAAAGAATAGATTTATGTGTGTTTTGTTTTATTCTGATAGATTTCGATTTTTGGTACATTTGGAAGTACAGAAAAAAGTTTGAAAAAGTTTGAAAAAGTTAGTTTTACGAATAACTCGAAGGAACGGCGTCCTCTGAGCTCAGGAGGGGTTTTTTCCGTTTCTCTACATCCTAAAGAATAGATCTATGTGTGTTTTGTTTTATTCTGATAGATTTCGATTTTTGGTACATTTGGGAGTACAGAAAAAAGTTTGAAAAAGTTTGAAAAAGTTAGTTTTACGAATAACTCGAAGCAACGGCGTCAGCTGAGGTTCCGACGGGTTTTTTCCGTTTCTCTACATCCTAAAGAATAGATTTATGTGTGTTTTGTTTTATTCTGATAGATTTCGATTTTTGGTACATTTGGGAGTACAGAAAAAAGTTTGAAAAAGTTTGAAAAAGTTAGTTTTACGAATAACTCGAAGCAACGGCGTCAGCTGAGGTTCCGACGGGTTTTTTCCGTTTCTCTACATCCTAAAGAATAGATTTATGTGTGTTTTGTTTTATTCTGATAGATTTCGATTTTTGGTACATTTGGGAGTACAGAAAAAAGTTTGAAAAAGTTTTAAAAAGTTAGTTTTACGAATAACTCGAAGCAACGGCGTCAGCTGAGGTTCCGACGGGTTTTTTCCGTTTCTCTACATCCTAAAGAATAGATTTATGTGTGTTTTGTTTTATTCTGATAGATTTCGATTTTTGGTACATTTGGGAGTACAGAAAAAAGTTTGAAAAAGTTTGAAAAAGTTAGTTTTACGAATAACTCGAAGGAACGGCGTCCTCTGAGCTCAGGAGGGGTTTTTTCCGTTTCTCTACATCCTTAAGAATAGATCTATGTGTGTTTTGTTTTATTCTGATAGATTTCGATTTTTGGTACATTTGGGAGTACAGAAAAAAGTTTGAAAAAGTTTGAAAAAGTTAGTTTTACGAATAACTCGAAGCAACGGCGTCAGCTGAGGTTCCGACGGGTTTTTTCCGTTTCTCTACATCCTAAAGAATAGATTTATGTGTGTTTTGTTTTATTCTGATAGATTTCGATTTTTGGTACATTTGGGAGTACAGAAAAAAGTTTGAAAAAGTTTGAAAAAGTTAGTTTTACGAATAACTCGAAGCAACGGCGTCAGCTGAGGTTCCGACGGGTTTTTTCCGTTTCTCTACATCCTAAAGAATAGATTTATGTGTGTTTTGTTTTATTCTGATAGATTTCGATTTTTGGTACATTTGGGAGTACAGAAAAAAGTTTGAAAAAGTTTGAAAAAGTTAGTTTTACGAATAACTCGAAGGAACGGCGTCCTCTGAGCTCAGGAGGGGTTTTTTCCGTTTCTCTACATCCTAAAGAATAGATCTATGTGTGTTTTGTTTTATTCTGATAGATTTGGATTTTTGGTACATTTGGGAGTACAGCAAAAAGTTTGAAAAAGTTTGAAAAAGTTAGTTTTACGAATAACTTGTAACAACGGCGTCACCTGAGGTTCCGACGGGTTTTTTCCGTTTCTCTACATCCTAAAGAATAGATCTGTGTGTAGTTTGTTTTATTCTGATAGATTTGGATTTTTGGTACATTTGGGAGTACAGGAAAAAGTTTGAAAAAGTTTGAAAAAGTTAGTTTTACGAATAACTCGAAGCAACGGCGTCACCTGAGGTTCCGACGGGTTTTTTCCGTTTCTCTACATCCTAAAGAATAGATCTATGTGTGTTTTGTTTTATTCTGATAGATTTCGATTTTTGGTACATTTGGGAGTACAGAAAAAAGTTTGAAAAAGTTTGAAAAAGTTAGTTTTACGAATAACTCGAAGCAACGGCGTCAGCTGAGGTTCCGACGGGTTTTTTCCGTTTTTCTACATCCTAAAGAATAGATTTATGTGTGTTTTGTTTTATTCTGATAGATTTCGATTTTTGGTACATTTGGGAGTACAGCAAAAAGTTTGAAAAAGTTTGAAAAAGTTAGTTTTACGAATAACTCGAAGCAACGGCGTCAGCTGAGGTTCCGACGGGTTTTTTCCGTTTCTCTACATCCTAAAGAATAGATCTATGTGTGTTTTGTTTTATTCTGATAGATTTGGATTTTTGGTACATTTGGGAGTACAGCAAAAAGTTTGAAAAAGTTTGAAAAAGTTAGTTTTACGAATAACTTGTAACAACGGCGTCACCTGAGGTTCCGACGGGTTTTTTCCGTTTCTCTACATCCTAAAGAATAGATCTGTGTGTAGTTTGTTTTATTCTGATAGATTTGGATTTTTGGTACATTTGGGAGTACAGGAAAAAGTTTGAAAAAGTTTGAAAAAGTTAGTTTTACGAATAACTCGAAGCAACGGCGTCACCTGAGGTTCCGACGGGTTTTTTCCGTTTCTCTACATCCTAAAGAATAGATCTATGTGTGTTTTGTTTTATTCTGATAGATTTCGATTTTTGGTACATTTGGGAGTACAGAAAAAAGTTTGAAAAAGTTTGAAAAAGTTTGAAAAAGTTAGTTTTACGAATAACTCGAAGGAACGGCGTCCACTGAGCTCAGGAGGGGTTTTTTCCGTTTCTCTACATCCTAAAGAATAGATCTATGTGTGTTTTGTTTTATTCTGATAGATTTCGATTTTTGGTACATTTGGGAGTACAGAAAAAAGTTTGAAAAAGTTTGAAAAAGTTAGTTTTACGAATAACTCGAAGCAACGGCGTCAGCTGAGCTCAGGAGGGGTTTTTTCCGTTTCTCTACATCCTAAAGAATAGATCTATGTGTGTTTTGTTTTATTCTGATAGATTTCGATTTTTGGTACATTTGGGAGTACAGAAAAAAGTTTGAAAAAGTTTGAAAAAGTTAGTTTTACGAATAACTCGAAGCAACGGCGTCAGCTGAGGCTCCGGACGGGTTTTTTCCGTTTCTCTACATCCTAAAGAATAGATCTATGTGTGTTTTGTTTTATTCTGATAGATTTGGATTTTTGGTACATTTGGGAGTACAGAAAAAAGTTTGAAAAAGTTTGAAAAAGTTAGTTTTACGAATAACTCGAAGGAACGGCGTCCTCTGAGCTCAGGAGGGGTTTTTTCCGTTTCTCTACATCCTAAAGAATAGATCTATGTGTGTTTTGTTTTATTCTGATAGATTTCGATTTTTGGTACATTTGGGAGTACAGAAAAAAGTTTGAAAAAGTTTGAAAAAGTTAGTTTTACGAATAACTCGAAGCAACGGCGTCAGCTGAGCTCAGGAGGGGTTTTTTCCGTTTCTCTACATCCTTAAGAATAGATCTATGTGTGTTTTGTTTTATTCTGATAGATTTCGATTTTTGGTACATTTGGGAGTACAGAAAAAAGTTTGAAAAAGTTTGAAAAAGTTTGAAAAAGTTAGTTTTACGAATAACTCGAAGCAACGGCGTCAGCTGAGGTTCCGACGGGTTTTTTCCGTTTCAATACATCCTAAAAAATAGATCTATGTGTGTTTTGTTTTATTCTGATAGATTTCGATTTTTGGTACATTTGGGAGTACAGAAAAAAGTTTGAAAAAGTTTGAAAAACTTAGTTTTACGAATAACTCGAAGCAACGGCGTCAGCTGAGCTCAGGAGGGGTTTTTTCCGTTTCTCTACATCCTAAAGAATAGATCTATGTGTGTTTTGTTTTATTCTGATAGATTTCGATTTTTGGTACATTTGGGAGTACAGGAAAAAGTTTGAAAAAGTTTGAAAAAATTAGTTTTACGAATAACTTGTAACAACGGCGTCACCTGAGGTTCCGACGGGTTTTTTCCGTTTCTCTACATCCTAAAGAATAGATCTATGTATGTTTTGTTTTATTCTGATAGATTTCGATTTTTGGTACATTTGGGAGTACAGAAAAAAGTTTGAAAAAGTTTGAAAAAGTTAGTTTTACGAATAACTCGAAGGAACGGCGTCAGCTGAGCTCAGGAGGGGTTTTTTCCGTTTCTCTACATCCTAAAGAATAGATCTATGTGTGTTTTGTTTTATTCTGATAGATTTCGATTCTTGTTACATTTGGAAGTACAGGAAAAAGTTTGAAAAAGTTTGAAAAAGTTAGTTTTACGAATAACTGGTAACAACGGCGTCACCTGAGTTTCCGACGGGTTTTTTCCGTTTCTCTACATCCTAAAGAATAGATCTATGTGTGTTTTGTTTTATTCTGATAGATTTCGATTTTTGGTACATTTGGGAGTACAGAAAAAAGTTTGAAAAAAAGTTTGAAAAAGTTAGTTTTACGAATAACTCGAAGGAACGGCGTCAGCTGAGCTCAGGAGGGGTTTTTTCCGTTTCTCTACATCCTAAAGAATAGATCTATGTGTGTTTTGTTTTATTCTGATAGATTTCGATTTTTGGTACATTTGGGAGTACAGAAAAAAGTTTGAAAAAGTTAGTTTTACGAATAACTCGAAGGAACGGCGTCCACTGAGCTCAGGAGGGGTTTTTTCCGTTTCTCTACATCCTTAAGAATAGATCTATGTGTGTTTTGTTTTATTCTGATAGATTTCGATTTTTGGTACATTTGGGAGTACAGAAAAAAGTTTGAAAAAGTTTGAAAAAGTTAGTTTTACGAATAACTCGAAGCAACGGCGTCAGCTGAGGTTCCGACGGGTTTTTTCCGTTTCTCTACATCCTAAAGAATAGATCTATGTGTGTTTTGTTTTATTCTGATAGATTTGGATTTTTGGTACATTTGGGAGTACAGAAAAAAGTTTGAAAAAGTTTGAAAAAGTTAGTTTTACGAATAACTCGAAGGAACGGCGTCCTCTGAGCTCAGGAGGGGTTTTTTCCGTTTCTCTACATCCTAAAGAATAGATCTATGTGTGTTTTGTTTTATTCTGATAGATTTCGATTTTTGGTACATTTGGGAGTACAGAAAAAAGTTTGAAAAAGTTTGAAAAAGTTTGAAAAAGTTAGTTTTACGAATAACTCGAAGCAACGGCGTCAGCTGAGGTTCCGACGGGTTTTTTCCGTTTCTCTACATCCTAAAGAATAGATCTATGTGTGTTTTGTTTTATTCTGATAGATTTGGATTTTTGGTACATTTGGGAGTACAGAAAAAAGTTTGAAAAAGTTTGAAAAAGTTTGAAAAAGTTAGTTTTACGAATAACTCGAAGCAACGGCGTCAGCTGAGGTTCCGACGGGTTTTTTCCGTTTCTCTACATCCTAAAGAATAGATCTATGTGTGTTTTGTTTTATTCTGATAGATTTGGATTTTTGGTACATTTGGGAGTACAGAAAAAAGTTTGAAAAAGTTTGAAAAAGTTAGTTTTACGAATAACTCGAAGCAACGGCGTCAGCTGAGGTTCCGACGGGTTTTTTCCGTTTCTCTACATCCTAAAGAATAGATCTATGTGTGTTTTGTTTTATTCTGATAGATTTGGATTTTTGGTACATTTGGGAGTACAGAAAAAAGTTTGAAAAAGTTTGAAAAAGTTAGTTTTACGAATAACTTGTAACAACGGCGTCACCTGAGGTTCCGACGGGTTTTTTCCGTTTCTCTACATCCTAAAGAATAGATCTATGTGTGTTTTGTTTTATTCTGATAGATTTCGATTTTTGGTACATTTGGGAGTACAGAAAAAAGTTTGAAAAAGTTTGAAAAAGTTAGTTTTACGAATAACTCGAAGCAACGGCGTCAGCTGAGCTCAGGAGGGGTTTTTTCCGTTTCTCTACATCCTTAAGAATAGATCTATGTGTGTTTTGTTTTATTCTGATAGATTTCGATTTTTGGTACATTTGGGAGTACAGAAAAAAGTTTGAAAAAGTTTGAAAAAGTTTGAAAAAGTTAGTTTTACGAATAACTCGAAGCAACGGCGTCAGCTGAGGTTCCGACGGGTTTTTTCCGTTTCAATACATCCTAAAAAATAGATCTATGTGTGTTTTGTTTTATTCTGATAGATTTCGATTTTTGGTACATTTGGGAGTACAGAAAAAAGTTTGAAAAAGTTTGAAAAACTTAGTTTTACGAATAACTCGAAGCAACGGCGTCAGCTGAGCTCAGGAGGGGTTTTTTCCGTTTCTCTACATCCTAAAGAATAGATCTATGTGTGTTTTGTTTTATTCTGATAGATTTCGATTTTTGGTACATTTGGGAGTACAGAAAAAAGTTTGAAAAAGTTTGAAAAAATTTTTATGTCTATTGTCGGAGAGAATTGAGTTTTGGAAAATTTTGATAGTGTGTGCTTTTTCTTGTATTTCTCACAATGTATAATTTAATGGCAATTTATTCATTTTAGTCTCTTTTTTTTTAGTTAGAAAATCTATAAGAGTAAGGGCGAAATGTAATGTTTCTCAGTTAAATTTTTTCTTAATGAAAGGAAATTGAATTTTAAAATTAATTTCAGTGTTTATGTAAACTAGAATCGGATATTTTTTCTTATAATTAATAAATCTATTGAATGAGTGCGGTCAACTATAGGGATTTCTGTATTCGTCAATGTAAAGGGCAGAAATGAAAATGTAGACGCGTTGACTTCGGTCTGGCGACGTCATCCTTGAGAGGAGGAGGAGGAGGAGCGTAAGGCCGAGATGAGAATACAGCGTTGCCATTTTACATTAACCGTTGCCGTTGTTTTTATAAAAGAATTGAGAATTCGTGTGGTTTTCCAATGAACAATGAGATTTTTGTTTGTTTGAATGTGAGAAAATGTGAGATTTATATTGAGTGAAGTGTTTTTAGCATATTATTATTAAAGGTAATCGGGTTGAAAATGTAATGTCGGTTATTATTTCCTAGGAAGCGTAGCTGGCTGAGTTTTTAGTGCAACGGTCATTTCTGGATTATCCTGATATAGCCTGGATAAAATTGTAGGACAAATTTTGGATTTTGTATTTACTAGGGATGCGCCGAATATTCGGTAGGTATTTGATATTCACTTTGTGTGTACGGTTCGAGTATGTCTATTTTTTGCCTGAACTAAAAGAAAACCTTCATACGAAAGTAATGGAAAATGATTAAAATGTTAATTAATAAAATATGGAATTAATCCAAGAAAATAAAGCAATTAAATTTCAATTCAAAATATTTATTTCTTAAAATAAACACATATAAATCAAATCATTACAAAGGTATGAAAGTATAGCATTGCTAGTATATAGTAGAAGTATAAACATTGCCCCACACCTGTGTTTAAACTTAGAAGGTTTTTATATAGGAACGAATGAAGTTTTGAAAAGTTTTCACCTTTGAAAAAAGTTAACAACGGCGTCCTCTGAGCTCAGGAGGGGTTTTTTCCGTTTCTCTACATCCTAAAGAATAGATCTATGTGTGTTTTGTTTTATTCTGATAGATTTCGATTTTTGGTACATTTGGGAGTACAGAAAAAAGTTTGAAAAAGTTTGAAAAAGTTAGTTTTACGAATAACTCGAAGGAACGGCGTCCTCTGAGCTCAGGAGGGGTTTTTTCCGTTTCTCTACATCCTAAAGAATAGATCTATGTGTGTTTTGTTTTATTCTGAGAGATTTGGATTTTTGGTACATTTGGGAGTACAGAAAAAAGTTTGAAAAAGTTTGAAAAAGTTAGTTTTACGAATAACTCGAAGCAACGGCGTCAGCTGAGCTCAGGAGGGGTTTTTTCCGTTTCTCTACATCCTAAAGAATAGATCTATGTGTGTTTTGTTTTATTCTGATAGATTTCGATTTTTGGTACATTTGGGAGTACAGGAAAAAGTTTGAAAAAGTTTGAAAAAGTTAGTTTTACGAATAACTTGTAACAACGGCGTCACCTGAGGTTCCGACGGGTTTTTTCCGTTTCTCTACATCCTAAAGAATAGATCTATGTGTGTTTTGTTTTATTCTGATAGATTTCGATTTTTGGTACATTTGGGAGTACAGAAAAAAGTTTGAAAAAGTTTGAAAAAGTTAGTTTTACGAATAACTCGAAGCAACGGCGTCACCTGAGGTTCCGACGGGTTTTTTCCGTTTCTCTACATCCTAAAGAATAGATCTATGTGTGTTTTGTTTTATTCTGATAGATTTCGATTTTTGGTACATTTGGGAGTACAGAAAAAAGTTTGAAAAAGTTTGAAAAAGTTAGTTTTACGAATAACTTTAAACAACGGCGTCCTCTGAGCTCAGGAGGGGTTTTTTCCGTTTCTCTACATCCTAAAGAATAGATCTATGTGTGTTTTGTTTTATTCTGATAGATTTCGATTTTTGGTACATTTGGGAGTACAGAAAAAAGTTTGAAAAAGTTTGAAAAAGTTAGTTTTACGAATAACTTGTAACAACGGCGTCACCTGAGGTTCCGACGGGTTTTTTCCGTTTCTCTACATCCTAAAGAATAGATCTATGTGTGTTTTGTTTTATTCTGATAGATTTCAATTTTTGGTACATTTGGGAGTACAGAAAAAAGTTTGAAAAAGTTTTAAAAAGTTAGTTTTACGAATAACTCGAAGGAACGGCGTCCTCTGAGCTCAGGAGGGGTTTTTTCCGTTTCTCTACATCCTAAAGAATAGATTTATGTGTGTTTTGTTTTATTCTGATAGATTTCGATTTTTGGTACATTTGGGAGTACAGAAAAAAGTTTGAAAAAGTTTGAAAAAGTTAGTTTTACGAATAACTTGTAACAACGGCGTCACCTGAGGTTCCGACGGGTTTTTTCCGTTTCTCTACATCCTAAAGAATAGATCTATGTGTGTTTTGTTTTATTCTGATAGATTTGGATTTTTGGTACATTTGGAAGTACAGAAAAAAGTTTGAAAAAGTTTGAAAAAGTTAGTTTTACGAATAACTCGAAGGAACGGCGTCCTCTGAGCTCAGGAGGGGTTTTTTCCGTTTCTCTACATCCTAAAGAATAGATCTATGTGTGTTTTGTTTTATTCTGATAGATTTCGATTTTTGGTACATTTGGGAGTACAGAAAACAGTTTGAAAAAGTTTGAAAAAGTTAGTTTTACGAATAACTTGTAACAACGGCGTCACCTGAGGTTCCGACGGGTTTTTTCCGTTTCTCTACATCCTAAAGAATAGATCTATGTGTGTTTTGTTTTATTCTGATAGATTTCGATTTTTGGTACATTTGGGAGTACAGAAAAAAGTTTGAAAAAGTTTGAAAAAGTTAGTTTTACGAATAACTCGAAGGAACGGCGTCCTCTGAGCTCAGGAGGGGTTTTTTCCGTTTCTCTACATCCTAAAGAATAGATCTATGTGTGTTTTGTTTTATTCTGATAGATTTCGATTTTTGGTACATTTGGGAGTACAGAAAAAAGTTTGAAAAAGTTTGAAAAAGTTAGTTTTACGAATAACTCGAAGCAACGGCGTCAGCTGAGCTCAGGAGGGGTTTTTTCCGTTTCTCTACATCCTAAAGAATAGATCTATGTGTGTTTTGTTTTATTCTGATAGATTTCGATTTTTGGTACATTTGGGAGTACAGGAAAAAGTTTGAAAAAGTTTGAAAAAGTTTGAAAAAGTTAGTTTTACGAATAACTCGAAGCAACGGCGTCAGCTGAGGTTCCGACGGGTTTTTTCCGTTTCAATACATCCTAAAAAATAGATCTATGTGTGTTTTGTTTTATTCTGATAGATTTCGATTTTTGGTACATTTGGGAGTACAGAAAAAAGTTTGAAAAAGTTTGAAAAAGTTAGTTTTACGAATAACTCGAAGCAACGGCGTCAGCTGAGCTCAGGAGGGGTTTTTTCCGTTTCTCTACATCCTAAAGAATAGATCTATGTGTGTTTTGTTTTATTCTGATAGATTTCGATTTTTGGTACATTTGGGAGTACAGAAAAAAGTTTGAAAAAGTTTGAAAAAGTTAGTTTTACGAATAACTCGAAGCAACGGCGTCAGCTGAGCTCAGGAGGGGTTTTTTCCGTTTCTCTACATCCTTAAGAATAGATCTATGTGTGTTTTGTTTTATTCTGATAGATTTCGATTTTTGGTACATTTGGGAGTACAGAAAAAAGTTTGAAAAAGTTTGAAAAAGTTAGTTTTACGAATAACTCGAAGCAACGGCGTCAGCTGAGGTTCCGACGGGTTTTTTCCGTTTCTCTACATCCTAAAGAATAGATCTATGTGTGTTTTGTTTTATTCTGATAGATTTCGATTTTTGGTACATTTGGGAGTACAGAAAAAAGTTTGAAAAAGTTTGAAAAAGTTAGTTTTACGAATAACTCGAAGGAACGGCGTCCTCTGAGCTCAGGAGGGGTTTTTTCCGTTTCTCTACATCCTAAAGAATAGATCTATGTGTGTTTTGTTTTATTCTGATAGATTTGGATTTTTGGTACATTTGGGAGTACAGAAAAAAGTTTGAAAAAGTTTGAAAAAGTTAGTTTTACGAATAACTCGAAGGAACGGCGTCCTCTGAGCTCAGGAGGGGTTTTTTCCGTTTCTCTACATCCTAAAGAATAGATCTATGTGTGTTTTGTTTTATTCTGATAGATTTGGATTTTTGGTACATTTGGGAGTACAGGAAAAAGTTTGAAAAAGTTTGAAAAAGTTAGTTTTACGAATAACTTTAAACAACGGCGTCCTCTGAGCTCAGGAGGGGTTTTTTCCGTTTCTCTACATCCTAAAGAATAGATCTATGTGTGTTTTGTTTTATTCTGATAGATTTCGATTTTTGGTACATTTGGGAGTACAGAAAAAAGTTTGAAAAAGTTTGAAAAAGTTAGTTTTACGAATAACTTTAAACAACGGCGTCCTCTGAGCTCAGGAGGGGTTTTTTCCGTTTCTCTACATCCTAAAGAATAGATCTATGTGTGTTTTGTTTTATTCTGATAGATTTCAATTTTTGGTACATTTGGGAGTACAGAAAAAAGTTTGAAAAAGTTTTAAAAAGTTAGTTTTACGAATAACTCGAAGGAACGGCGTCCTCTGAGCTCAGGAGGGGTTTTTTCCGTTTCTCTACATCCTAAAGAATAGATCTATGTGTGTTTTGTTTTATTCTGATAGATTTCGATTTTTGGTACATTTGGGAGTACAGAAAAAAGTTTGAAAAAGTTTGAAAAAGTTAGTTTTACGAATAACTTTAAACAACGGCGTCCTCTGAGCTCAGGAGGGGTTTTTTCCGTTTCTCTACATCCTAAAGAATAGATCTATGTGTGTTTTGTTTTATTCTGATAGATTTCGATTTTTGGTACATTTGGGAGTACAGAAAACAGTTTGAAAAAGTTTGAAAAAGTTAGTTTTACGAATAACTTGTAACAACGGCGTCACCTGAGGTTCCGACGGGTTTTTTCCGTTTCTCTACATCCTAAAGAATAGATCTATGTGTGTTTTGTTTTATTCTGATAGATTTCGATTTTTGGTACATTTGGGAGTACAGAAAAAAGTTTGAAAAAGTTTGAAAAAGTTAGTTTTACGAATAACTCGAAGGAACGGCGTCCTCTGAGCTCAGGAGGGGTTTTTTCCGTTTCTCTACATCCTAAAGAATAGATCTATGTGTGTTTTGTTTTATTCTGATAGATTTCGATTTTTGGTACATTTGGGAGTACAGAAAAAAGTTTGAAAAAGTTTGAAAAAATTTTTATGTCTATTGTCGGAGAGAATTGAGTTTTGGAAAATTTTGATAGTGTGTGCTTTTTCTTGTATTTCTCACAATGTATAATTTAATGGCAATTTATTCATTTTAGTCTCTTTTTTTTTAGTTAGAAAATCTATAAGAGTAAGGGCGAAATGTAATGTTTCTCAGTTAAATTTTTTCTTAATGAAAGGAAATTGAATTTTAAAATTAATTTCAGTGTTTATGTAAACTAGAATCGGATATTTTTTCTTATAATTAATAAATCTATTGAATGAGTGCGGTCAACTATAGGGATTTCTGTATTCGTCAATGTAAAGGGCAGAAATGAAAATGTAGACGCGTTGACTTCGGTCTGGCGACGTCATCCTTGAGAGGAGGAGGAGGAGGAGCGTAAGGCCGAGATGAGAATACAGCGTTGCCATTTTACATTAACCGTTGCCGTTGTTTTTATAAAAGAATTGAGAATTCGTGTGGTTTTCCAATGAACAATGAGATTTTTGTTTGTTTGAATGTGAGAAAATGTGAGATTTATATTGAGTGAAGTGTTTTTAGCATATTATTATTAAAGGTAATCGGGTTGAAAATGTAATGTCGGTTATTATTTCCTAGGAAGCGTAGCTGGCTGAGTTTTTAGTGCAACGGTCATTTCTGGATTATCCTGATATAGCCTGGATAAAATTGTAGGACAAATTTTGGATTTTGTATTTACTAGGGATGCGCCGAATATTCGGTAGGTATTTGATATTCACTTTGTGTGTACGGTTCGAGTATGTCTATTTTTTGCCTGAACTAAAAGAAAACCTTCATACGAAAGTAATGGAAAATGATTAAAATGTTAATTAATAAAATATGGAATGAATCCAAGAAAATAAAGCAATTAAATTTCAATTCAAAATATTTATTTCTTAAAATAAACACATATAAATCAAATCATTACAAAGGTATGAAAGTATAGCATTGCTAGTATATAGTAGAAGTATAAACATTGCCCCACACCTGTGTTTAAACTTAGAAGGTTTTTATATAGGAACGAATGAAGTTTTGAAAAGTTTTCACCTTTGAAAAAAGTTAACAACGGCGTCCTCTGAGCTCAGGAGGGGTTTTTTCCGTTTCTCTACATCCTAAAGAATAGATCTATGTGTGTTTTGTTTTATTCTGATAGATTTCGATTTTTGGTACATTTGGGAGTACAGAAAAAAGTTTGAAAAAGTTTTAAAAAGTTAGTTTTACGAATAACTCGAAGCAACGGCGTCACCTGAGGTTCCGACGGGTTTTTTCCGTTTCTCTACATCCTAAAGAATAGATCTATGTGTGTTTTGTTTTATTCTGATAGATTTCGATTTTTGGTACATTTGGGAGTACAGAAAAAAGTTTGAAAAAGTTTGAAAAAGTTAGTTTTACGAATAACTCGAAGCAACGGCGTCAGCTGAGGTTCCGACGGGTTTTTTCCGTTTCTCTACATCCTAAAGAATAGATTTATGTGTGTTTTGTTTTATTCTGATAGATTTCGATTTTTGGTACATTTGGGAGTACAGAAAAAAGTTTGAAAAAGTTTGAAAAAGTTAGTTTTACGAATAACTCGAAGGAACGGCGTCCTCTGAGCTCAGGAGGGGTTTTTTCCGTTTCTCTACATCCTAAAGAATAGATCTATGTGTGTTTTGTTTTATTCTGATAGATTTGGATTTTTGGTACATTTGGGAGTACAGAAAAAAGTTTGAAAAAGTTTGAAAAAGTTAGTTTTACGAATAACTTGTAACAACGGCGTCACCTGAGGTTCCGACGGGTTTTTTCCGTTTCTCTACATCCTAAAGAATAGATCTATGTGTGTTTTGTTTTATTCTGATAGATTTGGATTTTTGGTACATTTGGAAGTACAGAAAAAAGTTTGAAAAAGTTTGAAAAAGTTAGTTTTACGAATAACTCGAAGGAACGGCGTCCTCTGAGCTCAGGAGGGGTTTTTTCCGTTTCTCTACATCCTAAAGAATAGATCTATGTGTGTTTTGTTTTATTCTGATAGATTTCGATTTTTGGTACATTTGGGAGTACAGAAAAAAGTTTGAAAAAGTTTGAAAAAGTTAGTTTTACGAATAACTCGAAGGAACGGCGTCCTCTGAGCTCAGGAGGGGTTTTTTCCGTTTCTCTACATCCTAAAGAATAGATTTATGTGTGTTTTGTTTTATTCTGATAGATTTCGATTTTTGGTACATTTGGGAGTACAGAAAAAAGTTTGAAAAAGTTTGAAAAAGTTAGTTTTACGAATAACTCGAAGCAACGGCGTCAGCTGAGGTTCCGACGGGTTTTTTCCGTTTCAATACATCCTAAAAAATAGATCTATGTGTGTTTTGTTTTATTCTGATAGATTTCGATTTTTGGTACATTTGGGAGTACAGAAAAAAGTTTGAAAAAGTTTGAAAAAGTTAGTTTTACGAATAACTCGAAGCAACGGCGTCAGCTGAGCTCAGGAGGGGTTTTTTCCGTTTCTCTACATCCTTAAGAATAGATCTATGTATGTTTTGTTTTATTCTGATAGATTTCGATTTTTGGTACATTTGGGAGTACAGAAAAAAGTTTGAAAAAGTTTGAAAAAGTTAGTTTTACGAATAACTCGAAGCAACGGCGTCAGCTGAGGTTCCGACGGGTTTTTTCCGTTTCAATACATCCTAAAGAATAGATCTATGTGTGTTTTGTTTTATTCTGATAGATTTCGATTTTTGGTACATTTGGGAGTACAGAAAAAAGTTTGAAAAAGTTTGAAAAAGTTTGAAAAAGTTAGTTTTACGAATAACTCGAAGCAACGGCGTCAGCTGAGGTTCCGACGGGTTTTTTCCGTTTCTCTACATCCTAAAGAATAGATCTATGTGTGTTTTGTTTTATTCTGATAGATTTCGATTTTTGGTACATTTGGGAGTACAGAAAAAAGTTTGAAAAAGTTTGAAAAAGTTAGTTTTACGAATAACTCGAAGCAACGGCGTCAGCTGAGCTCAGGAGGGGTTTTTTCCGTTTCTCTACATCCTAAAGAATAGATCTATGTGTGTTTTGTTTTATTCTGATAGATTTCGATTTTTGGTACATTTGGGAGTACAGGAAAAAGTTTGAAAAAGTTTGAAAAAATTAGTTTTACGAATAACTTGTAACAACGGCGTCACCTGAGGTTCCGACGGGTTTTTTCCGTTTCTCTACATCCTAAAGAATAGATCTATGTGTGTTTTGTTTTATTCTGATAGATTTCGATTTTTGGTACATTTGGGAGTACAGGAAAAAGTTTGAAAAAGTTTGAAAAAGTTAGTTTTACGAATAACTCGAAGCAACGGCGTCAGCTGAGGTTCCGACGGGTTTTTTCCGTTTCAATACATCCTAAAAAATAGATCTATGTGTGTTTTGTTTTATTCTGATAGATTTCGATTTTTGGTACATTTGGGAGTACAGAAAAAAGTTTGAAAAAGTTAGTTTTACGAATAACTCGAAGGAACGGCGTCCTCTGAGCTCAGGAGGGGTTTTTTCCGTTTCTCTACATCCTTAAGAATAGATCTATGTGTGTTTTGTTTTATTCTGATAGATTTCGATTTTTGGTACATTTGGGAGTACAGAAAAAAGTTTGAAAAAGTTTGAAAAAGTTAGTTTTACGAATAACTCGAAGGAACGGCGTCCTCTGAGCTCAGGAGGGGTTTTTTCCGTTTCTCTACATCCTTAAGAATAGATCTATGTATGTTTTGTTTTATTCTGATAGATTTCGATTTTTGGTACATTTGGGAGTACAGAAAAAAGTTTGAAAAAGTTTGAAAAAGTTAGTTTTACGAATAACTCGAAGGAACGGCGTCAGCTGAGCTCAGGAGGGGTTTTTTCCGTTTCTCTACATCCTAAAGAATAGATCTATGTGTGTTTTGTTTTATTCTGATAGATTTCGATTTTTGGTACATTTGGGAGTACAGGAAAAAGTTTGAAAAAGTTTGAAAAAGTTAGTTTTACGAATAACTCGAAGCAACGGCGTCAGCTGAGGTTCCGACGGGTTTTTTCCGTTTCAATACATCCTAAAAAATAGATCTATGTGTGTTTTGTTTTATTCTGATAGATTTCGATTTTTGGTACATTTGGGAGTACAGAAAAAAGTTTGAAAAAGTTAGTTTTACGAATAACTCGAAGGAACGGCGTCCTCTGAGCTCAGGAGGGGTTTTTTCCGTTTCTCTACATCCTTAAGAATAGATCTATGTGTGTTTTGTTTTATTCTGATAGATTTCGATTTTTGGTACATTTGGGAGTACAGAAAAAAGTTTGAAAAAGTTTGAAAAAGTTAGTTTTACGAATAACTCGAAGGAACGGCGTCCTCTGAGCTCAGGAGGGGTTTTTTCCGTTTCTCTACATCCTTAAGAATAGATCTATGTATGTTTTGTTTTATTCTGATAGATTTCGATTTTTGGTACATTTGGGAGTACAGAAAAAAGTTTGAAAAAGTTTGAAAAAGTTAGTTTTACGAATAACTCGAAGGAACGGCGTCAGCTGAGCTCAGGAGGGGTTTTTTCCGTTTCTCTACATCCTAAAGAATAGATCTATGTGTGTTTTGTTTTATTCTGATAGATTTCGATTTTTGGTACATTTGGGAGTACAGAAAAAAGTTTGAAAAAGTTTGAAAAAGTTAGTTTTACGAATAACTCGAAGGAACGGCGTCAGCTGAGGTTCCGACGGGTTTTTTCCGTTTCTCTACATCCTAAAGAATAGATCTATGTGTGTTTTGTTTTATTCTGATAGATTTCGATTTTTGGTACATTTGGGAGTACAGAAAAAAGTTTGAAAAAGTTTGAAAAAGTTTGAAAAAGTTAGTTTTACGAATAACTCGAAGCAACGGCGTCAGCTGAGGTTCCGACGGGTTTTTTCCGTTTCTCTACATCCTAAAGAATAGATCTATGTGTGTTTTGTTTTATTCTGATAGATTTCGATTTTTGGTACATTTGGGAGTACAGAAAAAAGTTTGAAAAAGTTTGAAAAAGTTAGTTTTACGAATAACTCGAAGCAACGGCGTCAGCTGAGCTCAGGAGGGGTTTTTTCCGTTTCTCTACATCCTAAAGAATAGATCTATGTGTGTTTTGTTTTATTCTGATAGATTTCGATTTTTGGTACATTTGGGAGTACAGGAAAAAGTTTGAAAAAGTTTGAAAAAATTAGTTTTACGAATAACTTGTAACAACGGCGTCACCTGAGGTTCCGACGGGTTTTTTCCGTTTCTCTACATCCTAAAGAATAGATCTATGTGTGTTTTGTTTTATTCTGATAGATTTCGATTTTTGGTACATTTGGGAGTACAGGAAAAAGTTTGAAAAAGTTTGAAAAAGTTAGTTTTACGAATAACTCGAAGCAACGGCGTCAGCTGAGGTTCCGACGGGTTTTTTCCGTTTCAATACATCCTAAAAAATAGATCTATGTGTGTTTTGTTTTATTCTGATAGATTTCGATTTTTGGTACATTTGGGAGTACAGAAAAAAGTTTGAAAAAGTTAGTTTTACGAATAACTCGAAGGAACGGCGTCCTCTGAGCTCAGGAGGGGTTTTTTCCGTTTCTCTACATCCTTAAGAATAGATCTATGTGTGTTTTGTTTTATTCTGATAGATTTCGATTTTTGGTACATTTGGGAGTACAGAAAAAAGTTTGAAAAAGTTTGAAAAAGTTAGTTTTACGAATAACTCGAAGGAACGGCGTCCTCTGAGCTCAGGAGGGGTTTTTTCCGTTTCTCTACATCCTTAAGAATAGATCTATGTATGTTTTGTTTTATTCTGATAGATTTCGATTTTTGGTACATTTGGGAGTACAGAAAAAAGTTTGAAAAAGTTTGAAAAAGTTAGTTTTACGAATAACTCGAAGGAACGGCGTCAGCTGAGCTCAGGAGGGGTTTTTTCCGTTTCTCTACATCCTAAAGAATAGATCTATGTGTGTTTTGTTTTATTCTGATAGATTTCGATTTTTGGTACATTTGGGAGTACAGGAAAAAGTTTGAAAAAGTTTGAAAAAGTTAGTTTTACGAATAACTCGAAGCAACGGCGTCAGCTGAGGTTCCGACGGGTTTTTTCCGTTTCAATACATCCTAAAAAATAGATCTATGTGTGTTTTGTTTTATTCTGATAGATTTCGATTTTTGGTACATTTGGGAGTACAGAAAAAAGTTTGAAAAAGTTAGTTTTACGAATAACTCGAAGGAACGGCGTCCTCTGAGCTCAGGAGGGGTTTTTTCCGTTTCTCTACATCCTTAAGAATAGATCTATGTGTGTTTTGTTTTATTCTGATAGATTTCGATTTTTGGTACATTTGGGAGTACAGAAAAAAGTTTGAAAAAGTTTGAAAAAGTTAGTTTTACGAATAACTCGAAGGAACGGCGTCCTCTGAGCTCAGGAGGGGTTTTTTCCGTTTCTCTACATCCTTAAGAATAGATCTATGTATGTTTTGTTTTATTCTGATAGATTTCGATTTTTGGTACATTTGGGAGTACAGAAAAAAGTTTGAAAAAGTTTGAAAAAGTTAGTTTTACGAATAACTCGAAGGAACGGCGTCAGCTGAGCTCAGGAGGGGTTTTTTCCGTTTCTCTACATCCTAAAGAATAGATCTATGTGTGTTTTGTTTTATTCTGATAGATTTCGATTTTTGGTACATTTGGGAGTACAGAAAAAAGTTTGAAAAAGTTTGAAAAAGTTAGTTTTACGAATAACTCGAAGGAACGGCGTCAGCTGAGGTTCCGACGGGTTTTTTCCGTTTCTCTACATCCTTAAGAATAGATCTATGTGTGTTTTGTTTTATTCTGATAGATTTCGATTTTTGGTACATTTGGGAGTACAGAAAAAAGTTTGAAAAAGTTTGAAAAAGTTTGAAAAAGTTAGTTTTACGAATAACTCGAAGCAACGGCGTCAGCTGAGCTCAGGAGGGGTTTTTTCCGTTTCTCTACATCCTAACGAATAGATCTATGTGTGTTTTGTTTTATTCTGATAGATTTCGATTTTTGGTACATTTGGGAGTACAGAAAAAAGTTTGAAAAAGTTTGAAAAAGTTAGTTTTACGAATAACTCGAAGGAACGGCGTCAGCTGAGCTCAGGAGGGGTTTTTTCCGTTTCTCTACATCCTAAAGAATAGATCTATGTGTGTTTTGTTTTATTCTGATAGATTTCGATTTTTGGTACATTTGGGAGTACAGAAAAAAGTTTGAAAAAAAGTTTGAAAAAGTTAGTTTTACGAATAACTCGAAGGAACGGCGTCAGCTGAGCTCAGGAGGGGTTTTTTCCGTTTCTCTACATCCTAAAGAATAGATCTATGTGTGTTTTGTTTTATTCTGATAGATTTCGATTTTTGGTACATTTGGGAGTACAGAAAAAAGTTTGAAAAAGTTTGAAAAAATTTTTATGTCTATTGTCGGAGAGAATTGAGTTTTGGAAAATTTTGATAGTGTGTGCTTTTTCTTGTATTTCTCACAATGTATAATTTAATGGCAATTTATTCATTTTAGTCTCTTTTTTTTTAGTTAGAAAATCTATAAGAGTAAGGGCGAAATGTAATGTTTCTCAGTTAAATTTTTTCTTAATGAAAGGAAATTGAATTTTAAAATTAATTTCAGTGTTTATGTAAACTAGAATCGGATATTTTTTCTTATAATTAATAAATCTATTGAATGAGTGCGGTCAACTATAGGGATTTCTGTATTCGTCAATGTAAAGGGCAGAAATGAAAATGTAGACGCGTTGACTTCGGTCTGGCGACGTCATCCTTGAGAGGAGGAGGAGGAGGAGCGTAAGGCCGAGATGAGAATACAGCGTTGCCATTTTACATTAACCGTTGCCGTTGTTTTTATAAAAGAATTGAGAATTCGTGTGGTTTTCCAATGAACAATGAGATTTTTGTTTGTTTGAATGTGAGAAAATGTGAGATTTATATTGAGTGAAGTGTTTTTAGCATATTATTATTAAAGGTAATCGGGTTGAAAATGTAATGTCGGTTATTATTTCCTAGGAAGCGTAGCTGGCTGAGTTTTTAGTGCAACGGTCATTTCTGGATTATCCTGATATAGCCTGGATAAAATTGTAGGACAAATTTTGGATTTTGTATTTACTAGGGATGCGCCGAATATTCGGTAGGTATTTGATATTCACTTTGTGTGTACGGTTCGAGTATGTCTATTTTTTGCCTGAACTAAAAGAAAACCTTCATACGAAAGTAATGGAAAATGATTAAAATGTTAATTAATAAAATATGGAATTAATCCAAGAAAATAAAGCAATTAAATTTCAATTCAAAATATTTATTTCTTAAAATAAACACATATAAATCAAATCATTACAAAGGTATGAAAGTATAGCATTGCTAGTATATAGTAGAAGTATAAACATTGCCCCACACCTGTGTTTAAACTTAGAAGGTTTTTATATAGGAACGAATGAAGTTTTGAAAAGTTTTCACCTTTGAAAAAAGTTAACAACGGCGTCCTCTGAGCTCAGGAGGGGTTTTTTCCGTTTCTCTACATCCTAAAGAATAGATCTATGTGTGTTTTGTTTTATTCTGAGAGATTTGGATTTTTGGTACATTTGGGAGTACAGAAAAAAGTTTGAAAAAGTTTGAAAAAGTTAGTTTTACGAATAACTCGAAGCAACGGCGTCAGCTGAGCTCAGGAGGGGTTTTTTCCGTTTCTCTACATCCTAAAGAATAGATCTATGTGTGTTTTGTTTTATTCTGATAGATTTCGATTTTTGGTACATTTGGGAGTACAGGAAAAAGTTTGAAAAAGTTTGAAAAAGTTAGTTTTACGAATAACTTGTAACAACGGCGTCACCTGAGGTTCCGACGGGTTTTTTCCGTTTCTCTACATCCTAAAGAATAGATCTATGTGTGTTTTGTTTTATTCTGATAGATTTCGATTTTTGGTACATTTGGGAGTACAGAAAAAAGTTTGAAAAAGTTTGAAAAAGTTAGTTTTACGAATAACTCGAAGCAACGGCGTCACCTGAGGTTCCGACGGGTTTTTTCCGTTTCTCTACATCCTTAAGAATAGATCTATGTGTGTTTTGTTTTATTCTGATAGATTTCGATTTTTGGTACATTTGGGAGTACAGAAAAAAGTTTGAAAAAGTTTGAAAAAGTTAGTTTTACGAATAACTCGAAGGAACGGCGTCCTCTGAGCTCAGGAGGGATTTTTTCCGTTTCTCTACATCCTAAAGAATAGATCTATGTGTGTTTTGTTTTATTCTGATAGATTTGGATTTTTGGTACATTTGGGAGTACAGGAAAAAGTTTGAAAAAGTTTGAAAAAGTTAGTTTTACGAATAACTCGAAGGAACGGCGTCCTCTGAGCTCAGGAGGGGTTTTTTCCGTTTCTCTACATCCTAAAGAATAGATCTATGTGTGTTTTGTTTTATTCTGATAGATTTGGATTTTTGGTACATTTGGGAGTACAGGAAAAAGTTTGAAAAAGTTTGAAAAAGTTAGTTTTACGAATAACTCGAAGCAACGGCGTCAGCTGAGGTTCCGACGGGTTTTTTCCGTTTCTCTACATCCTAAAGAATAGATCTATGTGTGTTTTGTTTTATTCTGATAGATTTCGATTTTTGGTACATTTGGGAGTACAGAAAAAAGTTTGAAAAAGTTTGAAAAAGTTAGTTTTACGAATAACTCGAAGCAACGGCGTCAGCTGAGGTTCCGACGGGTTTTTTCCGTTTCTCTACATCCTAAAGAATAGATCTATGTGTGTTTTGTTTTATTCTGATAGATTTCGATTTTTGGTACATTTGGGAGTACAGAAAAAAGTTTGAAAAAGTTTGAAAAAGTTAGTTTTACGAATAACTCGAAGCAACGGCGTCAGCTGAGGTTCCGACGGGTTTTTTCCGTTTCTCTACATCCTAAAGAATAGATCTATGTGTGTTTTGTTTTATTCTGATAGATTTCGATTTTTGGTACATTTGGGAGTACAGAAAAAAGTTTGAAAAAGTTTGAAAAAGTTAGTTTTACGAATAACTTGTAACAACGGCTTCACCTGAGGTTCCGACGGGTTTTTTCCGTTTCTCTACATCCTAAAGAATAGATCTGTGTGTAGTTTGTTTTATTCTGATAGATTTCGATTTTTGGTACATTTGGGAGTACAGGAAAAAGTTTGAAAAAGTTTGAAAAAGTTAGTTTTACGAATAACTCGAAGCAACGGCGTCAGCTGAGCTCAGGAGGGGTTTTTTCCGTTTCTCTACATCCTTAAGAATAGATCTATGTGTGTTTTGTTTTATTCTGATAGATTTCGATTTTTGGTACATTTGGGAGTACAGAAAAAAGTTTGAAAAAGTTTGAAAAAGTTAGTTTTACGAATAACTCGAAGCAACGGCGTCACCTGAGCTCAGGAGGGGTTTTTTCCGTTTCTCTACATCCTTAAGAATAGATCTATGTGTGTTTTGTTTTATTCTGATAGATTTCGATTTTTGGTACATTTGGGAGTACAGGAAAAAGTTTGAAAAAGTTTGAAAAAGTTAGTTTTACGAATAACTCGAAGCAACGGCGTCCTCTGAGCTCAGGAGGGGTTTTTTCCGTTTCTCTACATCCTAAAGAATAGATCTATGTGTGTTTTGTTTTATTCTGATAGATTTCGATTTTTGGTACATTTGGGAGTACAGAAAAAAGTTTGAAAAAGTTTGAAAAAGTTAGTTTTACGAATAACTCGAAGGAACGGCGTCCTCTGAGCTCAGGAGGGGTTTTTTCCGTTTCTCTACATCCTAAAGAATAGATCTATGTGTGTTTTGTTTTATTCTGATAGATTTCGATTTTTGGTACATTTGGGAGTACAGAAAAAAGTTTGAAAAAGTTTGAAAAAGTTAGTTTTACGAATAACTCGAAGGAACGGCGTCAGCTGAGGTTCCGACGGGTTTTTTCCGTTTCTCTACATCCTAAAGAATAGATCTATGTGTGTTTTGTTTTATTCTGATAGATTTCGATTTTTGGTACATTTGGGAGTACAGAAAAAAGTTTGAAAAAGTTTGAAAAAGTTTGAAAAAGTTAGTTTTACGAATAACTCGAAGCAACGGCGTCAGCTGAGGTTCCGACGGGTTTTTTCCGTTTCTCTACATCCTAAAGAATAGATCTATGTGTGTTTTGTTTTATTCTGATAGATTTCGATTTTTGGTACATTTGGGAGTACAGAGAAAAAGTTTGAAAAAGTTTGAAAAAGTTAGTTTTACGAATAACTCGAAGCAACGGCGTCAGCTGAGGTTCCGACGGGTTTTTTCCGTTTCTCTACATCCTAAAGAATAGATCTATGTGTGTTTTGTTTTATTCTGATAGATTTCGATTTTTGGTACATTTGGGAGTACAGGAAAAAGTTTGAAAAAGTTTGAAAAAGTTAGTTTTACGAATAACTTGTAACAACGGCGTCACCTGAGGTTCCGACGGGTTTTTTCCGTTTCTCTACATCCTAAAGAATAGATCTATGTGTGTTTTGTTTTATTCTGATAGATTTCGATTTTTGGTACATTTGGGAGTACAGGAAAAAGTTTGAAAAAGTTTGAAAAAGTTAGTTTTACGAATAACTCGAAGGAACGGCGTCCTCTGAGCTCAGGAGGGGTTTTTTCCGTTTCTCTACATCCTAAAGAATAGATCTATGTGTGTTTTGTTTTATTCTGATAGATTTGGATTTTTGGTACATTTGGGAGTACAGAAAAAAGTTTGAAAAAGTTTGAAAAAGTTAGTTTTACGAATAACTCGAAGGAACGGCGTCCTCTGAGCTCAGGAGGGGTTTTTTCCGTTTCTCTACATCCTAAAGAATAGATCTATGTGTGTTTTGTTTTATTCTGATAGATTTCGATTTTTGGTACATTTGGGAGTACAGAAAAAAGTTTGAAAAAGTTTGAAAAAGTTAGTTTTACGAATAACTCGAAGGAACGGCGTCAGCTGAGCTCAGGAGGGGTTTTTTCCGTTTCTCTACATCCTAAAGAATAGATCTATGTGTGTTTTGTTTTATTCTGATAGATTTCGATTTTTGGTACATTTGGGAGTACAGAAAAAAGTTTGAAAAAGTTTGAAAAAGTTAGTTTTACGAATAACTCGAAGCAACGGCGTCAGCTGAGGTTCCGACGGGTTTTTTCCGTTTCTCTACATCCTAAAGAATAGATCTATGTGTGTTTTGTTTTATTCTGATAGATTTCGATTTTTGGTACATTTGGGAGTACAGAAAAAAGTTTGAAAAAGTTTGAAAAAGTTAGTTTTACGAATAACTTGTAACAACGGCGTCACCTGAGGTTCCGACGGGTTTTTTCCGTTTCTCTACATCCTAAAGAATAGATCTATGTGTGTTTTGTTTTATTCTGATAGATTTCGATTTTTGGTACATTTGGGAGTACAGGAAAAAGTTTGAAAAAGTTTGAAAAAGTTAGTTTTACGAATAACTCGAAGCAACGGCGTCCGCTGAGCTCAGGAGGGGTTTTTTCCGTTTCTCTACATCCTTAAGAATAGATCTATGTGTGTTTTGTTTTATTCTGATAGATTTCGATTTTTGGTACATTTGGGAGTACAGAAAAAAGTTTGAAAAAGTTTGAAAAAGTTAGTTTTACGAATAACTCGAAGCAACGGCGTCAGCTGAGCTCAGGAGGGGTTTTTTCCGTTTCTCTACATCCTTAAGAATAGATCTATGTGTGTTTTGTTTTATTCTGATAGATTTCGATTTTTGGTACATTTGGGAGTACAGGAAAAAGTTTGAAAAAGTTTGAAAAAGTTAGTTTTACGAATAACTCGAAGCAACGGCGTCAGCTGAGGTTCCGACGGGTTTTTTCCGTTTCTCTACATCCTAAAGAATAGATCTATGTGTGTTTTGTTTTATTCTGATAGATTTCGATTTTTGGTACATTTGGGAGTACAGAAAAAAGTTTGAAAAAGTTAGTTTTACGAATAACTCGAAGGAACGGCGTCCTCTGAGCTCAGGAGGGGTTTTTTCCGTTTCTCTACATCCTTAAGAATAGATCTATGTGTGTTTTGTTTTATTCTGATAGATTTCGATTTTTGGTACATTTGGGAGTACAGAAAAAAGTTTGAAAAAGTTTGAAAAAGTTAGTTTTACGAATAACTCGAAGCAACGGCGTCCGCTGAGCTCAGGAGGGGTTTTTTCCGTTTCTCTACATCCTAACGAATAGATCTATGTGTGTTTTGTTTTATTCTGATAGATTTCGATTTTTGGTACATTTGGGAGTACAGAAAAAAGTTTGAAAAAGTTTGAAAAAGTTTGAAAAAGTTAGTTTTACGAATAACTCGAAGCAACGGCGTCAGCTGAGGCTCCGGACGGGTTTTTTCCGTTTCTCTACATCCTAAAGAATAGATCTATGTGTGTTTTGTTTTATTCTGATAGATTTCGATTTTTGGTACATTTGGGAGTACAGAAAAAAGTTTGAAAAAAAGTTTGAAAAAGTTAGTTTTACGAATAACTCGAAGGAACGGCGTCAGCTGAGCTCAGGAGGGGTTTTTTCCGTTTCTCTACATCCTAAAGAATAGATCTATGTGTGTTTTGTTTTATTCTGATAGATTTCGATTTTTGGTACATTTGGGAGTACAGAAAAAAGTTTGAAAAAGTTTGAAAAAATTTTTATGTCTATTGTCGGAGAGAATTGAGTTTTGGAAAATTTTGATAGTGTGTGCTTTTTCTTGTATTTCTCACAATGTATAATTTAATGGCAATTTATTCATTTTAGTCTCTTTTTTTTTAGTTAGAAAATCTATAAGAGTAAGGGCGAAATGTAATGTTTCTCAGTTAAATTTTTTCTTAATGAAAGGAAATTGAATTTTAAAATTAATTTCAGTGTTTATGTAAACTAGAATCGGATATTTTTTCTTATAATTAATAAATCTATTGAATGAGTGCGGTCAACTATAGGGATTTCTGTATTCGTCAATGTAAAGGGCAGAAATGAAAATGTAGACGCGTTGACTTCGGTCTGGCGACGTCATCCTTGAGAGGAGGAGGAGGAGGAGCGTAAGGCCGAGATGAGAATACAGCGTTGCCATTTTACATTAACCGTTGCCGTTGTTTTTATAAAAGAATTGAGAATTCGTGTGGTTTTCCAATGAACAATGAGATTTTTGTTTGTTTGAATGTGAGAAAATGTGAGATTTATATTGAGTGAAGTGTTTTTAGCATATTATTATTAAAGGTAATCGGGTTGAAAATGTAATGTCGGTTATTATTTCCTAGGAAGCGTAGCTGGCTGAGTTTTTAGTGCAACGGTCATTTCTGGATTATCCTGATATAGCCTGGATAAAATTGTAGGACAAATTTTGGATTTTGTATTTACTAGGGATGCGCCGAATATTCGGTAGGTATTTGATATTCACTTTGTGTGTACGGTTCGAGTATGTCTATTTTTTGCCTGAACTAAAAGAAAACCTTCATACGAAAGTAATGGAAAATGATTAAAATGTTAATTAATAAAATATGGAATTAATCCAAGAAAATAAAGCAATTAAATTTCAATTCAAAATATTTATTTCTTAAAATAAACACATATAAATCAAATCATTACAAAGGTATGAAAGTATAGCATTGCTAGTATATAGTAGAAGTATAAACATTGCCCCACACCTGTGTTTAAACTTAGAAGGTTTTTATATAGGAACGAATGAAGTTTTGAAAAGTTTTCACCTTTGAAAAAAGTTAACAACGGCGTCCTCTGAGCTCAGGAGGGGTTTTTTCCGTTTCTCTACATCCTAAAGAATAGATCTATGTGTGTTTTGTTTTATTCTGAGAGATTTGGATTTTTGGTACATTTGGGAGTACAGAAAAAAGTTTGAAAAAGTTTGAAAAAGTTAGTTTTACGAATAACTCGAAGCAACGGCGTCAGCTGAGCTCAGGAGGGGTTTTTTCCGTTTCTCTACATCCTAAAGAATAGATCTATGTGTGTTTTGTTTTATTCTGATAGATTTCGATTTTTGGTACATTTGGGAGTACAGGAAAAAGTTTGAAAAAGTTTGAAAAAGTTAGTTTTACGAATAACTTGTAACAACGGCGTCACCTGAGGTTCCGACGGGTTTTTTCCGTTTCTCTACATCCTAAAGAATAGATCTATGTGTGTTTTGTTTTATTCTGATAGATTTCGATTTTTGGTACATTTGGGAGTACAGAAAAAAGTTTGAAAAAGTTTGAAAAAGTTAGTTTTACGAATAACTCGAAGCAACGGCGTCACCTGAGGTTCCGACGGGTTTTTTCCGTTTCTCTACATCCTTAAGAATAGATCTATGTGTGTTTTGTTTTATTCTGATAGATTTCGATTTTTGGTACATTTGGGAGTACAGAAAAAAGTTTGAAAAAGTTTGAAAAAGTTAGTTTTACGAATAACTCGAAGGAACGGCGTCCTCTGAGCTCAGGAGGGATTTTTTCCGTTTCTCTACATCCTAAAGAATAGATCTATGTGTGTTTTGTTTTATTCTGATAGATTTGGATTTTTGGTACATTTGGGAGTACAGGAAAAAGTTTGAAAAAGTTTGAAAAAGTTAGTTTTACGAATAACTCGAAGGAACGGCGTCCTCTGAGCTCAGGAGGGGTTTTTTCCGTTTCTCTACATCCTAAAGAATAGATCTATGTGTGTTTTGTTTTATTCTGATAGATTTGGATTTTTGGTACATTTGGGAGTACAGGAAAAAGTTTGAAAAAGTTTGAAAAAGTTAGTTTTACGAATAACTCGAAGCAACGGCGTCAGCTGAGGTTCCGACGGGTTTTTTCCGTTTCTCTACATCCTAAAGAATAGATCTATGTGTGTTTTGTTTTATTCTGATAGATTTCGATTTTTGGTACATTTGGGAGTACAGAAAAAAGTTTGAAAAAGTTTGAAAAAGTTAGTTTTACGAATAACTCGAAGCAACGGCGTCAGCTGAGGTTCCGACGGGTTTTTTCCGTTTCTCTACATCCTAAAGAATAGATCTATGTGTGTTTTGTTTTATTCTGATAGATTTCGATTTTTGGTACATTTGGGAGTACAGAAAAAAGTTTGAAAAAGTTTGAAAAAGTTAGTTTTACGAATAACTCGAAGCAACGGCGTCAGCTGAGGTTCCGACGGGTTTTTTCCGTTTCTCTACATCCTAAAGAATAGATCTATGTGTGTTTTGTTTTATTCTGATAGATTTCGATTTTTGGTACATTTGGGAGTACAGAAAAAAGTTTGAAAAAGTTTGAAAAAGTTAGTTTTACGAATAACTTGTAACAACGGCTTCACCTGAGGTTCCGACGGGTTTTTTCCGTTTCTCTACATCCTAAAGAATAGATCTGTGTGTAGTTTGTTTTATTCTGATAGATTTGGATTTTTGGTACATTTGGGAGTACAGGAAAAAGTTTGAAAAAGTTTGAAAAAGTTAGTTTTACGAATAACTCGAAGCAACGGCGTCAGCTGAGCTCAGGAGGGGTTTTTTCCGTTTCTCTACATCCTTAAGAATAGATCTATGTGTGTTTTGTTTTATTCTGATAGATTTCGATTTTTGGTACATTTGGGAGTACAGAAAAAAGTTTGAAAAAGTTTGAAAAAGTTAGTTTTACGAATAACTCGAAGCAACGGCGTCAGCTGAGCTCAGGAGGGGTTTTTTCCGTTTCTCTACATCCTTAAGAATAGATCTATGTGTGTTTTGTTTTATTCTGATAGATTTCGATTTTTGGTACATTTGGGAGTACAGGAAAAAGTTTGAAAAAGTTTGAAAAAGTTAGTTTTACGAATAACTCGAAGCAACGGCGTCCTCTGAGCTCAGGAGGGGTTTTTTCCGTTTCTCTACATCCTAAAGAATAGATCTATGTGTGTTTTGTTTTATTCTGATAGATTTGGATTTTTGGTACATTTGGGAGTACAGGAAAAAGTTTGAAAAAGTTTGAAAAAGTTAGTTTTACGAATAACTCGAAGGAACGGCGTCCTCTGAGCTCAGGAGGGGTTTTTTCCGTTTCTCTACATCCTAAAGAATAGATCTATGTGTGTTTTGTTTTATTCTGATAGATTTGGATTTTTGGTACATTTGGGAGTACAGAAAAAAGTTTGAAAAAGTTTGAAAAAGTTAGTTTTACGAATAACTCGAAGGAACGGCGTCCTCTGAGCTCAGGAGGGGTTTTTTCCGTTTCTCTACATCCTAAAGAATAGATCTATGTGTGTTTTGTTTTATTCTGATAGATTTGGATTTTTGGTACATTTGGGAGTACAGAAAAAAGTTTGAAAAAGTTTGAAAAAGTTTGAAAAAGTTAGTTTTACGAATAACTCGAAGCAACGGCGTCAGCTGAGGTTCCGACGGGTTTTTTCCGTTTCTCTACATCCTAAAGAATAGATCTATGTGTGTTTTGTTTTATTCTGATAGATTTCGATTTTTGGTACATTTGGGAGTACAGAAAAAAGTTTGAAAAAGTTTGAAAAAGTTTGAAAAAGTTAGTTTTACGAATAACTCGAAGCAACGGCGTCAGCTGAGGTTCCGACGGGTTTTTTCCGTTTCTCTACATCCTAAAGAATAGATCTATGTGTGTTTTGTTTTATTCTGATAGATTTCGATTTTTGGTACATTTGGGAGTACAGGAAAAAGTTTGAAAAAGTTTGAAAAAGTTAGTTTTACGAATAACTTGTAACAACGGCGTCACCTGAGGTTCCGACGGGTTTTTTCCGTTTCTCTACATCCTAAAGAATAGATCTATGTGTGTTTTGTTTTATTCTGATAGATTTGGATTTTTGGTACATTTGGGAGTACAGGAAAAAGTTTGAAAAAGTTTGAAAAAGTTAGTTTTACGAATAACTCGAAGGAACGGCGTCCTCTGAGCTCAGGAGGGGTTTTTTCCGTTTCTCTACATCCTAAAGAATAGATCTATGTGTGTTTTGTTTTATTCTGATAGATTTGGATTTTTGGTACATTTGGGAGTACAGAAAAAAGTTTGAAAAAGTTTGAAAAAGTTAGTTTTACGAATAACTCGAAGGAACGGCGTCCTCTGAGCTCAGGAGGGGTTTTTTCCGTTTCTCTACATCCTAAAGAATAGATCTATGTGTGTTTTGTTTTATTCTGATAGATTTGGATTTTTGGTACATTTGGGAGTACAGAAAAAAGTTTGAAAAAGTTTGAAAAAGTTTGAAAAAGTTAGTTTTACGAATAACTCGAAGCAACGGCGTCAGCTGAGGTTCCGACGGGTTTTTTCCGTTTCTCTACATCCTAAAGAATAGATCTATGTGTGTTTTGTTTTATTCTGATAGATTTCGATTTTTGGTACATTTGGGAGTACAGAAAAAAGTTTGAAAAAGTTTGAAAAAGTTAGTTTTACGAATAACTCGAAGCAACGGCGTCAGCTGAGGTTCCGACGGGTTTTTTCCGTTTCTCTACATCCTAAAGAATAGATCTATGTGTGTTTTGTTTTATTCTGATAGATTTCGATTTTTGGTACATTTGGGAGTACAGAAAAAAGTTTGAAAAAGTTTGAAAAAGTTAGTTTTACGAATAACTTGTAACAACGGCGTCACCTGAGGTTCCGACGGGTTTTTTCCGTTTCTCTACATCCTAAAGAATAGATCTGTGTGTAGTTTGTTTTATTCTGATAGATTTGGATTTTTGGTACATTTGGGAGTACAGGAAAAAGTTTGAAAAAGTTTGAAAAAGTTAGTTTTACGAATAACTCGAAGCAACGGCGTCAGCTGAGCTCAGGAGGGGTTTTTTCCGTTTCTCTACATCCTTAAGAATAGATCTATGTGTGTTTTGTTTTATTCTGATAGATTTCGATTTTTGGTACATTTGGGAGTACAGAAAAAAGTTTGAAAAAGTTTGAAAAAGTTAGTTTTACGAATAACTCGAAGCAACGGCGTCAGCTGAGCTCAGGAGGGGTTTTTTCCGTTTCTCTACATCCTTAAGAATAGATCTATGTGTGTTTTGTTTTATTCTGATAGATTTCGATTTTTGGTACATTTGGGAGTACAGGAAAAAGTTTGAAAAAGTTTGAAAAAGTTAGTTTTACGAATAACTCGAAGCAACGGCGTCAGCTGAGGTTCCGACGGGTTTTTTCCGTTTCAATACATCCTAAAAAATAGATCTATGTGTGTTTTGTTTTATTCTGATAGATTTCGATTTTTGGTACATTTGGGAGTACAGAAAAAAGTTTGAAAAAGTTAGTTTTACGAATAACTCGAAGGAACGGCGTCCTCTGAGCTCAGGAGGGGTTTTTTCCGTTTCTCTACATCCTTAAGAATAGATCTATGTGTGTTTTGTTTTATTCTGATAGATTTCGATTTTTGGTACATTTGGGAGTACAGAAAAAAGTTTGAAAAAGTTTGAAAAAGTTAGTTTTACGAATAACTCGAAGGAACGGCGTCCTCTGAGCTCAGGAGGGGTTTTTTCCGTTTCTCTACATCCTAAAGAATAGATCTATGTGTGTTTTGTTTTATTCTGATAGATTTCGATTTTTGGTACATTTGGGAGTACAGAAAAAAGTTTGAAAAAGTTTGAAAAAGTTTGAAAAAGTTAGTTTTACGAATAACTCGAAGCAACGGCGTCAGCTGAGGTTCCGACGGGTTTTTTCCGTTTCTCTACATCCTAAAGAATAGATCTATGTGTGTTTTGTTTTATTCTGATAGATTTGGATTTTTGGTACATTTGGGAGTACAGAAAAAAGTTTGAAAAAGTTTGAAAAAGTTAGTTTTACGAATAACTCGAAGGAACGGCGTCAGCTGAGCTCAGGAGGGGTTTTTTCCGTTTCTCTACATCCTAAAGAATAGATCTATGTGTGTTTTGTTTTATTCTGATAGATTTCGATTTTTGGTACATTTGGGAGTACAGAAAAAAGTTTGAAAAAGTTTGAAAAAATTTTTATGTCTATTGTCGGAGAGAATTGAGTTTTGGAAAATTTTGATAGTGTGTGCTTTTTCTTGTATTTCTCACAATGTATAATTTAATGGCAATTTATTCATTTTAGTCTCTTTTTTTTTAGTTAGAAAATCTATAAGAGTAAGGGCGAAATGTAATGTTTCTCAGTTAAATTTTTTCTTAATGAAAGGAAATTGAATTTTAAAATTAATTTCAGTGTTTATGTAAACTAGAATCGGATATTTTTTCTTATAATTAATAAATCTATTGAATGAGTGCGGTCAACTATAGGGATTTCTGTATTCGTCAATGTAAAGGGCAGAAATGAAAATGTAGACGCGTTGACTTCGGTCTGGCGACGTCATCCTTGAGAGGAGGAGGAGGAGGAGCGTAAGGCCGAGATGAGAATACAGCGTTGCCATTTTACATTAACCGTTGCCGTTGTTTTTATAAAAGAATTGAGAATTCGTGTGGTTTTCCAATGAACAATGAGATTTTTGTTTGTTTGAATGTGAGAAAATGTGAGATTTATATTGAGTGAAGTGTTTTTAGCATATTATTATTAAAGGTAATCGGGTTGAAAATGTAATGTCGGTTATTATTTCCTAGGAAGCGTAGCTGGCTGAGTTTTTAGTGCAACGGTCATTTCTGGATTATCCTGATATAGCCTGGATAAAATTGTAGGACAAATTTTGGATTTTGTATTTACTAGGGATGCGCCGAATATTCGGTAGGTATTTGATATTCACTTTGTGTGTACGGTTCGAGTATGTCTATTTTTTGCCTGAACTAAAAGAAAACCTTCATACGAAAGTAATGGAAAATGATTAAAATGTTAATTAATAAAATATGGAATTAATCCAAGAAAATAAAGCAATTAAATTTCAATTCAAAATATTTATTTCTTAAAATAAACACATATAAATCAAATCATTACAAAGGTATGAAAGTATAGCATTGCTAGTATATAGTAGAAGTATAAACATTGCCCCACACCTGTGTTTAAACTTAGAAGGTTTTTATATAGGAACGAATGAAGTTTTGAAAAGTTTTCACCTTTGAAAAAAGTTAACAACGGCGTCCTCTGAGCTCAGGAGGGGTTTTTTCCGTTTCTCTACATCCTAAAGAATAGATCTATGTGTGTTTTGTTTTATTCTGATAGATTTCGATTTTTGGTACATTTGGGAGTACAGAAAAAAGTTTGAAAAAGTTTTAAAAAGTTAGTTTTACGAATAACTCGAAGGAACGGCGTCCTCTGAGCTCAGGAGGGGTTTTTTCCGTTTCTCTACATCCTAAAGAATAGATCTATGTGTGTTTTGTTTTATTCTGATAGATTTCGATTTTTGGTACATTTGGGAGTACAGGAAAAAGTTTGAAAAAGTTTGAAAAAGTTAGTTTTACGAATAACTCGAAGCAACGGCGTCAGCTGAGGTTCCGACGGGTTTTTTCCGTTTCAATACATCCTAAAAAATAGATCTATGTGTGTTTTGTTTTATTCTGATAGATTTCGATTTTTGGTACATTTGGGAGTACAGAAAAAAGTTTGAAAAAGTTTGAAAAAGTTAGTTTTACGAATAACTCGAAGGAACGGCGTCCTCTGAGCTCAGGAGGGGTTTTTTCCGTTTCTCTACATCCTTAAGAATAGATCTATGTGTGTTTTGTTTTATTCTGATAGATTTCGATTTTTGGTACATTTGGGAGTACAGAAAAAAGTTTGAAAAAGTTTGAAAAAGTTAGTTTTACGAATAACTCGAAGGAACGGCGTCCTCTGAGCTCAGGAGGGGTTTTTTCCGTTTCTCTACATCCTTAAGAATAGATCTATGTGTGTTTTGTTTTATTCTGATAGATTTGGATTTTTGGTACATTTGGGAGTACAGGAAAAAGTTTGAAAAAGTTTGAAAAAGTTAGTTTTACGAATAACTCGAAGGAACGGCGTCCTCTGAGCTCAGGAGGGGTTTTTTCCGTTTCTCTACATCCTAAAGAATAGATCTATGTGTGTTTTGTTTTATTCTGATAGATTTCGATTTTTGGTACATTTGGGAGTACAGAAAAAAGTTTGAAAAAGTTTGAAAAAGTTAGTTTTACGAATAACTGGAAGGAACGGCGTCCTCTGAGCTCAGGAGGGGTTTTTTCCGTTTCTCTACATCCTAAAGAATAGATCTATGTGTGTTTTGTTTTATTCTGATAGATTTCGATTTTTGGTACATTTGGGAGTACAGAAAAAAGTTTGAAAAAGTTTGAAAAAGTTAGTTTTACGAATAACTTGTAACAACGGCGTCACCTGAGGTTCCGACGGGTTTTTTCCGTTTCTCTACATCCTAAAGAATAGATCTATGTGTGTTTTGTTTTATTCTGATAGATTTCGATTTTTGGTACATTTGGGAGTACAGAAAAAAGTTTGAAAAAGTTTGAAAAAGTTAGTTTTACGAATAACTTGTAACAACGGCGTCACCTGAGGTTCCGACGGGTTTTTTCCGTTTCTCTACATCCTAAAGAATAGATCTATGTGTGTTTTGTTTTATTCTGATAGATTTCGATTTTTGGTACATTTGGGAGTACAGGAAAAAGTTTGAAAAAGTTTGAAAAAGTTAGTTTTACGAATAACTCGAAGCAACGGCGTCAGCTGAGCTCAGGAGGGGTTTTTTCCGTTTCTCTACATCCTAATGAATAGATCTCATGTGTATTTTGTTTTATTCTGATAGATTTCGATTTTTGGTACATTTGGGAGTACAGAAAAAAGTTTGAAAAAGTTTGAAAAAGTTAGTTTTACGAATAACTTGTAACAACGGCGTCACCTGAGGTTCCGACGGGTTTTTTCCGTTTCTCTACATCCTAAAGAATAGATCTATGTGTGTTTTGTTTTATTCTGATAGATTTCGATTTTTGGTACATTTGGGAGTACAGAAAAAAGTTTGAAAAAGTTTGAAAAAGTTAGTTTTACGAATAACTTGTAACAACGGCGTCACCTGAGGTTCCGACGGGTTTTTTCCGTTTCTCTACATCCTAAAGAATAGATCTATGTGTGTTTTGTTTTATTCTGATAGATTTCGATTTTTGGTACATTTGGGAGTACAGGAAAAAGTTTGAAAAAGTTTGAAAAAGTTAGTTTTACGAATAACTCGAAGCAACGGCGTCAGCTGAGCTCAGGAGGGGTTTTTTCCGTTTCTCTACATCCTAATGAATAGATCTCATGTGTATTTTGTTTTATTCTGATAGATTTCGATTTTTGGTACATTTGGGAGTACAGAAAAAAGTTTGAAAAAGTTTGAAAAAGTTAGTTTTACGAATAACTCGAAGGAACGGCGTCCTCTGAGCTCAGGAGGGGTTTTTTCCGTTTCTCTACATCCTAAAGAATAGATCTATGTGTGTTTTGTTTTATTCTGATAGATTTCGATTTTTGGTACATTTGGGAGTACAGAAAAAAGTTTGAAAAAGTTTGAAAAAGTTTGAAAAAGTTAGTTTTACGAATAACTCGAAGCAACGGCGTCAGCTGAGGTTCCGACGGGTTTTTTCCGTTTCTCTACATCCTAAAGAATAGATCTATGTGTGTTTTGTTTTATTCTGATAGATTTCGATTTTTGGTACATTTGGGAGTACAGAAAAAAGTTTGAAAAAGTTTGAAAAAGTTAGTTTTACGAATAACTTGTAACAACGGCGTCACCTGAGGTTCCGACGGGTTTTTTCCGTTTCTCTACATCCTAAAGAATAGATCTGTGTGTAGTTTGTTTTATTCTGATAGATTTGGATTTTTGGTACATTTGGGAGTACAGGAAAAAGTTTGAAAAAGTTTGAAAAAGTTAGTTTTACGAATAACTTGAAGCAACGGCGTCACCTGAGGTTCCGACGGGTTTTTTCCGTTTCTCTACATCCTAAAGAATAGATCTATGTGTGTTTTGTTTTATTCTGATAGATTTGGATTTTTGGTACATTTGGGAGTACAGAAAAAAGTTTGAAAAAGTTTGAAAAAGTTAGTTTTACGAATAACTCGAAGCAACGGCGTCAGCTGAGCTCAGGAGGGGTTTTTTCCGTTTCTCTACATCCTTAAGAATAGATCTATGTGTGTTTTGTTTTATTCTGATAGATTTCGATTTTTGGTACATTTGGGAGTACAGAAAAAAGTTTGAAAAAGTTTGAAAAAGTTAGTTTTACGAATAACTCGAAGGAACGGCGTCCTCTGAGCTCAGGAGGGGTTTTTTCCGTTTCTCTACATCCTTAAGAATAGATCTATGTGTGTTTTGTTTTATTCTGATAGATTTGGATTTTTGGTACATTTGGGAGTACAGGAAAAAGTTTGAAAAAGTTTGAAAAAGTTAGTTTTACGAATAACTCGAAGGAACGGCGTCCTCTGAGCTCAGGAGGGGTTTTTTCCGTTTCTCTACATCCTAAAGAATAGATCTATGTGTGTTTTGTTTTATTCTGATAGATTTCGATTTTTGGTACATTTGGGAGTACAGAAAAAAGTTTGAAAAAGTTTGAAAAAGTTAGTTTTACGAATAACTGGAAGGAACGGCGTCCTCTGAGCTCAGGAGGGGTTTTTTCCGTTTCTCTACATCCTAAAGAATAGATCTATGTGTGTTTTGTTTTATTCTGATAGATTTCGATTTTTGGTACATTTGGGAGTACAGAAAAAAGTTTGAAAAAGTTTGAAAAAGTTAGTTTTACGAATAACTTGTAACAACGGCGTCACCTGAGGTTCCGACGGGTTTTTTCCGTTTCTCTACATCCTAAAGAATAGATCTATGTGTGTTTTGTTTTATTCTGATAGATTTCGATTTTTGGTACATTTGGGAGTACAGAAAAAAGTTTGAAAAAGTTTGAAAAAGTTAGTTTTACGAATAACTTGTAACAACGGCGTCACCTGAGGTTCCGACGGGTTTTTTCCGTTTCTCTACATCCTAAAGAATAGATCTATGTGTGTTTTGTTTTATTCTGATAGATTTCGATTTTTGGTACATTTGGGAGTACAGGAAAAAGTTTGAAAAAGTTTGAAAAAGTTAGTTTTACGAATAACTCGAAGCAACGGCGTCAGCTGAGCTCAGGAGGGGTTTTTTCCGTTTCTCTACATCCTAATGAATAGATCTCATGTGTATTTTGTTTTATTCTGATAGATTTCGATTTTTGGTACATTTGGGAGTACAGAAAAAAGTTTGAAAAAGTTTGAAAAAGTTAGTTTTACGAATAACTTGTAACAACGGCGTCACCTGAGGTTCCGACGGGTTTTTTCCGTTTCTCTACATCCTAAAGAATAGATCTATGTGTGTTTTGTTTTATTCTGATAGATTTCGATTTTTGGTACATTTGGGAGTACAGAAAAAAGTTTGAAAAAGTTTGAAAAAGTTAGTTTTACGAATAACTTGTAACAACGGCGTCACCTGAGGTTCCGACGGGTTTTTTCCGTTTCTCTACATCCTAAAGAATAGATCTATGTGTGTTTTGTTTTATTCTGATAGATTTCGATTTTTGGTACATTTGGGAGTACAGGAAAAAGTTTGAAAAAGTTTGAAAAAGTTAGTTTTACGAATAACTCGAAGCAACGGCGTCAGCTGAGCTCAGGAGGGGTTTTTTCCGTTTCTCTACATCCTAATGAATAGATCTCATGTGTATTTTGTTTTATTCTGATAGATTTCGATTTTTGGTACATTTGGGAGTACAGAAAAAAGTTTGAAAAAGTTTGAAAAAGTTAGTTTTACGAATAACTCGAAGGAACGGCGTCCTCTGAGCTCAGGAGGGGTTTTTTCCGTTTCTCTACATCCTAAAGAATAGATCTATGTGTGTTTTGTTTTATTCTGATAGATTTCGATTTTTGGTACATTTGGGAGTACAGAAAAAAGTTTGAAAAAGTTTGAAAAAGTTTGAAAAAGTTAGTTTTACGAATAACTCGAAGCAACGGCGTCAGCTGAGGTTCCGACGGGTTTTTTCCGTTTCTCTACATCCTAAAGAATAGATCTATGTGTGTTTTGTTTTATTCTGATAGATTTCGATTTTTGGTACATTTGGGAGTACAGAAAAAAGTTTGAAAAAGTTTGAAAAAGTTAGTTTTACGAATAACTTGTAACAACGGCGTCACCTGAGGTTCCGACGGGTTTTTTCCGTTTCTCTACATCCTAAAGAATAGATCTGTGTGTAGTTTGTTTTATTCTGATAGATTTGGATTTTTGGTACATTTGGGAGTACAGGAAAAAGTTTGAAAAAGTTTGAAAAAGTTAGTTTTACGAATAACTTGAAGCAACGGCGTCACCTGAGGTTCCGACGGGTTTTTTCCGTTTCTCTACATCCTAAAGAATAGATCTATGTGTGTTTTGTTTTATTCTGATAGATTTGGATTTTTGGTACATTTGGGAGTACAGAAAAAAGTTTGAAAAAGTTTGAAAAAGTTAGTTTTACGAATAACTCGAAGCAACGGCGTCAGCTGAGCTCAGGAGGGGTTTTTTCCGTTTCTCTACATCCTTAAGAATAGATCTATGTGTGTTTTGTTTTATTCTGATAGATTTCGATTTTTGGTACATTTGGGAGTACAGGAAAAAGTTTGAAAAAGTTTGAAAAAGTTAGTTTTACGAATAACTCGAAGCAACGGCGTCAGCTGAGGTTCCGGACGGGTTTTTTCCGTTTCTCTACATCCTTAAGAATAGATCTATGTGTGTTTTGTTTTATTCTGATAGATTTCGATTTTTGGTACATTTGGGAGTACAGGAAAAAGTTTGAAAAAGTTTGAAAAAGTTAGTTTTACGAATAACTCGAAGGAACGGCGTCCTCTGAGCTCAGGAGGGGTTTTTTCCGTTTCTCTACATCCTTAAGAATAGATCTATGTGTGTTTTGTTTTATTCTGATAGATTTCGATTTTTGGTACATTTGGGAGTACAGAAAAAAGTTTGAAAAAGTTTGAAAAAGTTAGTTTTACGAATAACTCGAAGGAACGGCGTCCTCTGAGCTCAGGAGGGGTTTTTTCCGTTTCTCTACATCCTAAAGAATAGATCTATGTGTGTTTTGTTTTATTCTGATAGATTTCGATTTTTGGTACATTTGGGAGTACAGAAAAAAGTTTGAAAAAGTTTGAAAAAGTTAGTTTTACGAATAACTCGTAACGAACGGCGTCACTCTGAGCTGCCGGACGGGTTTTTTCCGTTTCTCTACATCCTAAAGAATAGATCTATGTGTGTTTTGTTTTATTCTGATAGATTTCGATTTTTGGTACATTTGGGAGTACAGAAAAAAGTTTGAAAAAGTTTGAAAAAGTTAGTTTTACGAATAACCCGAAGGAACGGCGTCCTCTGAGCTCAGGAGGGGTTTTTTCCGTTTCTCTACATCCTAAAGAATAGATCTATGTGTGTTTTGTTTTATTCTGATAGATTTGGATTTTTGGTACATTTGGGAGTACAGAAAAAAGTTTGAAAAAGTTTGAAAAAGTTTGAAAAAGTTAGTTTTACGAATAACTCGAAGCAACGGCGTCAGCTGAGGTTCCGACTGGTTTTTTCCGTTTCTCTACATCCTAAAGAATAGATCTATGTGTGTTTTGTTTTATTCTGATAGATTTGGATTTTTGGTACATTTGGGAGTACAGAAAAAAGTTTGAAAAAGTTTGAAAAAGTTAGTTTTACGAATAACTCGAAGGAACGGCGTCCTCTGAGCTCAGGAGGGGTTTTTTCCGTTTCTCTACATCCTAAAGAATAGATCTATGTGTGTTTTGTTTTATTCGGATAGATTTGGATTTTTGGTACATTTGGGAGTACAGAAAAAAGTTTGAAAAAGTTTGAAAAAGTTTGAAAAAGTTAGTTTTACGAATAACTCGAAGCAACGGCGTCAGCTGAGGTTCCGACGGGTTTTTTCCGTTTCTCTACATCCTAAAGAATAGATCTATGTGTGTTTTGTTTTATTCTGATAGATTTGGATTTTTGGTACATTTGGGAGTACAGAAAAAAGTTTGAAAAAGTTTGAAAAAGTTAGTTTTACGAATAACTCGAAGCAACGGCGTCAGCTGAGGTTCCGACGGGTTTTTTCCGTTTCTCTACATCCTAAAGAATAGATCTATGTGTGTTTTGTTTTATTCTGATAGATTTCGATTTTTGGTACATTTGGGAGTACAGAAAAAAGTTTGAAAAAGTTTGAAAAAGTTAGTTTTACGAATAACTTGTAACAACGGCGTCACCTGAGGTTCCGACGGGTTTTTTCCGTTTCTCTACATCCTAAAGAATAGATCTATGTGTGTTTTGTTTTATTCTGATAGATTTCGATTTTTGGTACATTTGGGAGTACAGAAAAAAGTTTGAAAAAGTTTGAAAAAGTTAGTTTTACGAATAACTTGTAACAACGGCGTCACCTGAGGTTCCGACGGGTTTTTTCCGTTTCTCTACATCCTAAAGAATAGATCTATGTGTGTTTTGTTTTATTCTGATAGATTTCGATTTTTGGTACATTTGGGAGTACAGGAAAAAGTTTGAAAAAGTTTGAAAAAGTTAGTTTTACGAATAACTCGAAGCAACGGCGTCAGCTGAGCTCAGGAGGGGTTTTTTCCGTTTCTCTACATCCTAATGAATAGATCTCATGTGTATTTTGTTTTATTCTGATAGATTTCGATTTTTGGTACATTTGGGAGTACAGAAAAAAGTTTGAAAAAGTTTGAAAAAGTTAGTTTTACGAATAACTCGAAGGAACGGCGTCCTCTGAGCTCAGGAGGGGTTTTTTCCGTTTCTCTACATCCTAAAGAATAGATCTATGTGTGTTTTGTTTTATTCTGATAGATTTCGATTTTTGGTACATTTGGGAGTACAGAAAAAAGTTTGAAAAAGTTTGAAAAAGTTTGAAAAAGTTAGTTTTACGAATAACTCGAAGCAACGGCGTCAGCTGAGGTTCCGACGGGTTTTTTCCGTTTCTCTACATCCTAAAGAATAGATCTATGTGTGTTTTGTTTTATTCTGATAGATTTCGATTTTTGGTACATTTGGGAGTACAGAAAAAAGTTTGAAAAAGTTTGAAAAAGTTAGTTTTACGAATAACTTGTAACAACGGCGTCACCTGAGGTTCCGACGGGTTTTTTCCGTTTCTCTACATCCTAAAGAATAGATCTGTGTGTAGTTTGTTTTATTCTGATAGATTTGGATTTTTGGTACATTTGGGAGTACAGGAAAAAGTTTGAAAAAGTTTGAAAAAGTTAGTTTTACGAATAACTTGAAGCAACGGCGTCACCTGAGGTTCCGACGGGTTTTTTCCGTTTCTCTACATCCTAAAGAATAGATCTATGTGTGTTTTGTTTTATTCTGATAGATTTGGATTTTTGGTACATTTGGGAGTACAGAAAAAAGTTTGAAAAAGTTTGAAAAAGTTAGTTTTACGAATAACTCGAAGCAACGGCGTCAGCTGAGCTCAGGAGGGGTTTTTTCCGTTTCTCTACATCCTTAAGAATAGATCTATGTGTGTTTTGTTTTATTCTGATAGATTTCGATTTTTGGTACATTTGGGAGTACAGGAAAAAGTTTGAAAAAGTTTGAAAAAGTTAGTTTTACGAATAACTCGAAGCAACGGCGTCAGCTGAGGTTCCGACGGGTTTTTTCCGTTTCTCTACATCCTAAAAAATAGATCTATGTGTGTTTTGTTTTATTCTGATAGATTTCGATTTTTGGTACATTTGGGAGTACAGAAAAAAGTTTGAAAAAGTTAGTTTTACGAATAACTCGAAGGAACGGCGTCCTCTGAGCTCAGGAGGGGTTTTTTCCGTTTCTCTACATCCTTAAGAATAGATCTATGTGTGTTTTGTTTTATTCTGATAGATTTCGATTTTTGGTACATTTGGGAGTACAGAAAAAAGTTTGAAAAAGTTTGAAAAAGTTAGTTTTACGAATAACTCGAAGGAACGGCGTCCTCTGAGCTCAGGAGGGGTTTTTTCCGTTTCTCTACATCCTAAAGAATAGATCTATGTGTGTTTTGTTTTATTCTGATAGATTTGGATTTTTGGTACATTTGGGAGTACAGAAAAAAGTTTGAAAAAGTTTGAAAAAGTTAGTTTTACGAATAACCCGAAGGAACGGCGTCCTCTGAGCTCAGGAGGGGTTTTTTCCGTTTCTCTACATCCTAAAGAATAGATCTATGTGTGTTTTGTTTTATTCTGATAGATTTGGATTTTTGGTACATTTGGGAGTACAGAAAAAAGTTTGAAAAAGTTTGAAAAAGTTTGAAAAAGTTAGTTTTACGAATAACTCGAAGCAACGGCGTCAGCTGAGGTTCCGACTGGTTTTTTCCGTTTCTCTACATCCTAAAGAATAGATCTATGTGTGTTTTGTTTTATTCTGATAGATTTGGATTTTTGGTACATTTGGGAGTACAGAAAAAAGTTTGAAAAAGTTTGAAAAAGTTAGTTTTACGAATAACTCGAAGGAACGGCGTCCTCTGAGCTCAGGAGGGGTTTTTTCCGTTTCTCTACATCCTAAAGAATAGATCTATGTGTGTTTTGTTTTATTCTGATAGATTTGGATTTTTGGTACATTTGGGAGTACAGAAAAAAGTTTGAAAAAGTTTGAAAAAGTTTGAAAAAGTTAGTTTTACGAATAACTCGAAGCAACGGCGTCAGCTGAGGTTCCGACGGGTTTTTTCCGTTTCTCTACATCCTAAAGAATAGATCTATGTGTGTTTTGTTTTATTCTGATAGATTTGGATTTTTGGTACATTTGGGAGTACAGAAAAAAGTTTGAAAAAGTTTGAAAAAGTTAGTTTTACGAATAACTGGAAGGAACGGCGTCCTCTGAGCTCAGGAGGGGTTTTTTCCGTTTCTCTACATCCTAAAGAATAGATCTATGTGTGTTTTGTTTTATTCTGATAGATTTCGATTTTTGGTACATTTGGGAGTACAGAAAAAAGTTTGAAAAAGTTTGAAAAAGTTAGTTTTACGAATAACTCGAAGCAACGGCGTCAGCTGAGCTCAGGAGGGGTTTTTTCCGTTTCTCTACATCCTAAAGAATAGATCTATGTGTGTTTTGTTTTATTCTGATAGATTTCGATTTTTGGTACATTTGGGAGTACAGAAAAAAGTTTGAAAAAGTTTGAAAAAGTTAGTTTTACGAATAACTCGAAGGAACGGCGTCCTCTGAGCTCAGGAGGGGTTTTTTCCGTTTCTCTACATCCTAAAGAATAGATCTATGTGTGTTTTGTTTTATTCTGATAGATTTGGATTTTTGGTACATTTGGGAGTACAGAAAAAAGTTTGAAAAAGTTTGAAAAAGTTAGTTTTACGAATAACCCGAAGGAACGGCGTCCTCTGAGCTCAGGAGGGGTTTTTTCCGTTTCTCTACATCCTAAAGAATAGATCTATGTGTGTTTTGTTTTATTCTGATAGATTTGGATTTTTGGTACATTTGGGAGTACAGAAAAAAGTTTGAAAAAGTTTGAAAAAGTTTGAAAAAGTTAGTTTTACGAATAACTCGAAGCAACGGCGTCAGCTGAGGTTCCGACGGGTTTTTTCCGTTTCTCTACATCCTAAAGAATAGATCTATGTGTGTTTTGTTTTATTCTGATAGATTTGGATTTTTGGTACATTTGGGAGTACAGAAAAAAGTTTGAAAAAGTTTGAAAAAGTTAGTTTTACGAATAACTCGAAGGAACGGCGTCCTCTGAGCTCAGGAGGGGTTTTTTCCGTTTCTCTACATCCTAAAGAATAGATCTATGTGTGTTTTGTTTTATTCTGATAGATTTGGATTTTTGGTACATTTGGGAGTACAGAAAAAAGTTTGAAAAAGTTTGAAAAAGTTTGAAAAAGTTAGTTTTACGAATAACTCGAAGCAACGGCGTCAGCTGAGGTTCCGACGGGTTTTTTCCGTTTCTCTACATCCTAAAGAATAGATCTATGTGTGTTTTGTTTTATTCTGATAGATTTGGATTTTTGGTACATTTGGGAGTACAGGAAAAAGTTTGAAAAAGTTTGAAAAAGTTAGTTTTACGAATAACTCGAAGGAACGGCGTCCTCTGAGCTCAGGAGGGGTTTTTTCCGTTTCTCTACACCCTAAAGAATAGATCTATGTGCGTTTTGTTTTATTCTGATAGATTTCGATTTTTGGTACATTTGGGAGTACAGAAAAAAGTTTGAAAAAGTTTGAAAAAGTTAGTTTTACGAATAACTTGTAACAACGGCGTCACCTGAGGTTCCGACGGGTTTTTTCCGTTTCTCTACATCCTAAAGAATAGATCTATGTGTGTTTTGTTTTATTCTGATAGATTTCGATTTTTGGTACATTTGGGAGTACAGAAAAAAGTTTGAAAAAGTTTGAAAAAGTAGTTTTACGAATAACTCGAAGCAACGGCGTCAGCTGAGGTTCCGACGGGTTTTTTCCGTTTCTCTACATCCTAAAGAATAGATCTATGTGTGTTTTGTTTTATTCTGATAGATTTCGATTTTTGGTACATTTGGGAGTACAGGAAAAAGTTTGAAAAAGTTTGAAAAAGTTAGTTTTACGAATAACTCGAAGCAACGGCGTCAGCTGAGCTCAGGAGGGGTTTTTTCCGTTTCTCTACATCCTAATGAATAGATCTCATGTGTATTTTGTTTTATTCTGATAGATTTCGATTTTTGGTACATTTGGGAGTACAGGAAAAAGTTTGAAAAAGTTTGAAAAAGTTAGTTTTACGAATAACTCGAAGGAACGGCGTCCTCTGAGCTCAGGAGGGGTTTTTTCCGTTTCTCTACACCCTAAAGAATAGATCTATGTGCGTTTTTTTTATGTTAGAAAATTCTTATATTCAGACATAAAAGCAAACCATTACAATTGAAATCAATACGCAGACTAATCGAATTGCTGACATTCCTGTCCACTCGTGGTGCGTTGGTGAGTCCTTCGTATGGTATTTTCTTCAGACTGCCTTTTGCCCTTTTTTTTGTTCTTTAATATATTTCATCTTTATAAAGTAGAAAAATGGAAAAACCCTTCCTTTGCTCTTCCGTCGCCGTTGTTCATTTTTATTGGTAAAATTGACTTTCTCAAACTTTGGTTAATGTTTTTTCATACTGGAAAATAGCGGGAATATTGAAATCTTTCAGGAGAATTGGAGTGCATGGATATATTTTTTAAACAGATTGAGGAATGTTTTTTTTGAAATATATTGTTTTTTTTTGGTTTTCTTCGGATGGAAATTTACGACTTTCGATTTTTTTCCATTTTATGAGAACGGGGAAATTTGTAGAAATTCGCTATGATTTTTGATTTTAAATCCTTTCATGAATTTTTATATTTAATACATTTACCTGAGTATATGTATAAGTAGGAATTTTATTAACGCTCTTTCAACATTTTATGTGAGGGAAAGTTTTAGCGGTATTTTAATATGAAAAAATTTAGCAATGAAAGATAAAATGCATGTAAGGGGTTTTACTTGAAAAGTGGTTGAAATATTTTTTTACGTCCTTACTTTTTAATGCTTTTGTTATTAATATTTTGGTTTCCTATGGAAAGCATAGGATAGACGAGGTGATTGGGTTTATGCATATGAGTTGCTGTTTTGTAATATTTCAGGGGAGTCTTTTTCGGTTTATTGTATTTTAGGAAATTATATTTCATAAACCTAAAGAGTAATGTGACGTCGGATATTTGTTTATTTTTCGAATTATTTAGAGTTAAAGAAGAAGGGAAAGGAATAACATAAAAAAACGTTCAAATGATATTAATTTTTATTTCACTCAAATATCGCACGATTTTTGGGGAGATTCAAAAAAATTATACATAAGTGTAAATTTTTAACGAAGTTTGAACGAAAACTTTATTTACAATAAAATCTGATAAACTTTTAATATTGCCTTTTGATATTAACTCTTAAATGGGAAATGGGTGTCCTCCGCGGGAAATCACTTCTGCCAACTGTCGCCCCCTCGAGGCTCTCGCCCTTGGGAGTCCCCTGGGGCCCCGCAAAGGATTCGCCATTCTTTCCTTGCACGAAATATACAGGAGTCAATCAAAAACCGTTTCAAGTTTGTACTGTAATGAGTACAGTCAAACTCTGTAATGTCTGCTGGGCAAACAATACTCAGTGAAATCTTTCCCGCAGGTCATTTTGACCCCTACGCCATTTTATTAAAGTAATTCGCGTTTGTTTTTATATTTCGCTTTCAAATGATGCATAATTACTTTTTAATTAATAAAAAAAATGATATTTTATTAATGAATTTTAATCGTAATTTGAAAGGCGAAGGTAAAAGGTCATTTTGTGCCCTCCTGGGCGTTCCAGTGCAGAGGGAAAATTCAAGAGCAGAAGAAAACAGAAGAAAACATGTGAAAATGGTGGTTTGGGTGAAAGTGATGGGAAAAACGCACAAGAGCGCGGATAGCCCATAAAAACAAAACTGTCGACTTTGACAGAAGAAGGGGGACAATAAATCCGATGGGTGTGGAATTGGTAAAATATCCAACTCACAAAACGGTTGTTTGGGGAATTCATCATGAATTATTGAAATTTTTATTGCTTTCCGTTTGGCGTTGCGGATTCCACCGCCGCAGTGATTTCGTGCTGTGGAAGGAAAAGCCGACAACCCCTCGCCGATATGTGGAATGCCGATGAAGAGCCTCCCCAAAGTGGGCCCAACGGCCCGAATCAATTAAACCTTTTATATAAATTCATAGGGTAGCACTTATATGCTTAAACATTATATCGTTTAAATACCGTTTGTATAAATTCATATGAGAAATGTGAAACTTAACAAAACCACGACCGCCACCGAAGGTTTCTTTCTTCAAATGCGCCCTTTCGCCTCGGGGTGGAAATTAGGGGAGGCTTCGGCCGCCCTTTGAAAGTGAAACTTTGTGGCTCTCATCTCCTCTATCCGAATTCTAACCTCGTTTTACTAAAAACAACAATTAAATCACAATGTTAAGTGGGTTTTCCGACTTTCACCGAATTTTTTCTTCGCCTTTGGGACCGAAAATTGTCTTGAGTTTGGGATTTTTGTCTTCACCACCAAAAACAGTCTCAGAAAACTCTTAACCCGTTAAGAGGCTCGCGAGTAGTGGCTTTTGTAGTGGCAACGTATTTTTGTAGCCGGCTTAAATATTTGTCATATCCATTGAATAATTTTTTAAAATCATTTCCATTTTATTTTAACCCTTTGCGGTCGTATGTCTACTCTCAGCCACCACAGCAAGGAACTATACGAATATATACGAATCTTATACTGTATGCATTCCTGTAACAGTTTAATGCTTAATAAACCTTTTCATCAACTAATACAATTGGAGAATTTCAAAGAATATTTTATAAATTGTAATTATCAGTAATTAGAGATTCTCTCTTGTTAAAATATGACTAAATATTACCGAATATTATGTATATGTATCCCTGCTCTTTCCAAAGAAATTAATTCCGACCAATAGATACCCATACACAAATTTTATACGACCGCAAAGGGTTAATGAATAAATATTACTATCTTCACAACATTTAGTAATATTTTTTGGAAAAAAAAACAAATTTCCCTTCGATTATCTCAGGTTATGTTTATAACAGTTTATAAAATATTGAAATAAAATTACAAAGAAAAAGGGGAACTTTAGGATTGTAATTAAATTTAGGTTTTTGGATAAATTCCCTCGTAAAGAGCACAGCACGTAAACAAGTTGAATCATGCAATGCTCCTACCCTCTCTCCATTACCAGAAACGATTCAGAACGTATTTATTCGTCTTACTCATTAAATATACCAGGAAAAATATATCCGTCCTAAGCGCTACACTGTACAAGAGTTAAAGATGTATTTATACGACATAATCACTTAACGGGTTAAAATGAAAATAATTCATCAGACGATTAAAGGAATCGCCTTAGTTTCCCTCTTCGCCGTCGCGGAGCCACTGTTCCAAAGAGCCTCTTTGGAGACTTTTCGAACACACGTTGTTTTCCGTTAACCCTCCAACGGTGCTCGCAAGTGATTTTCAATCCTTTTTAAAAGTTAATCACTGAAATTTAAGATGTTTTCTTTAAAAGTGCGCTTGAAATTAATTTTTTATTGAAGATTTATCAAAGGCCTTGCCATTGTGATGTAGGTATTTTATTTGCTTTTTGAAACAATAAATTTTGTTTTTATGGGATCAATGAATCATAGTTTTATAAAATTATATTTCCTTCATTTTTCTGCTGTGATTTTTTCTTTTGGTGGTTCACTTTCTTTCGGGTTTTTTCTTCTGTTGTCTCTCGAATTGTTGATTTTTTATTCTTTCTTTTTTTTTCATTTCTGTATTCTTTAATTTTAGTTCTGCCATATACTTCTCCAAATGTAAGCTTTTTATAATATTTATTCTATTAAGGTATTCATTTGCACTTGGCTTTCAAAATTAGTAATTTTAATATTAAATTATGTTCATTTTTATCATTAAGTATTCAATTGTTCTTTTCAAAAATTCGTTGGTAATTTGAAAATATTATTTTCTGAGAATTCTACGTTTAACTTATATGGTTGAAATGTACGCCATTTTGTTTGAGCACCGAAAGAGGATTAATTCATTGTAATTATCAGAGGAAGTTTACTTTAAGAATGGGGAAATTAATAGTTGAATATTAGAAAAGAATTGGATGGCGACCGAGAAAAAAGGCGATGAAAGCGGAAAACTCTTTAAAGTCACATTATTATCGTCTGTCCTTAGTCGTCCCACGTTGGAAAAGCGGCTGGATCTTCAACGAAGAGGCCACTTCTGGACGTGAAGTCTTGGGAGGCGGAGGGCGGGACCGGGGGCGGTTCAAACACACCCCCGCGATACCCTTCTGATTTGGGTATTGTCAGTTCAATGTTCTGCGAGCACTCCAACTCGTTCGACTCCTCCGACTCCGTTTCTAATGTGCTGTTTTTGATTCCGTATTTGAAATAAACTATTAAACCTGAAAAAGATCCCCTCGTTAGTCGTTCCTATTCCTCCTCACTCGAATTCTCCCGAACTCAACTCACCTAAGGTCATCCAAACTGTAAATCTCAACAAAGTAAGAATGGAGAGCTTGAAAATTAGATATATGTTCACGGTGACTGCTATTGCTGGAACGAAGGGCAGACCCGGCGTCATGAACATGAGCGTTTTCCTGAAACAGTTGGGAAGTTAGTGGGCGAACGCGGGCAGAACACCCCCCGCCCCGACACCCACTTGTTCTGGGGTTTCCTGGATATCATGAGGAGGATGGCGACGATGCCGAAGAAGAGGACGACCAGGAGGAACGTGGTGAGCCAGTTCATGCTGTCCAGGCCGACGACTATCACCAGGTCGAACGCGAATATGAGGAGGTAGAGAATGGCGACCATTTTGATGACGAACATTCCTGACTCTGGTGTGGCCGGGCCGGTGTCTACCCAAGGAAATATTGCTGGACACAGATAGGTAAGTGCCTGAAAGACGGAAGTTTCTTTTTATCATTCGTCTTTTCAGTTTTTGTGTTGGTTTTTCTTTCAGAGCACCGCTCTGCTCACCTGAAGTCTTCTACCCAAGTTGCCAAGGCTCGGCCCTATGCTCCCGGTGTTACCACTTGTGGCACCGGGCAGAGAACCGTAGAACTTGTTCTCGTTCCGATCGGACACCAAGAACTGGTCATCCTTTGTCCCGAACTCCTCTTCGTCCCCCGGGTAAGTGTCGTCGCTGTCCGGCGAAGACCTCGTCACTCTCCTCACCATCACCTGCAATGCCACCACCGTTAGGGCCTGTCTGTCTGCGTGCCCTCGCCCCCCGTACTACCCTCTGGTGACCCATGGTCGACTGGGTGGGCGAGTAGGGGGCGGGTAGGGGCGAGGCTCCCTCGAGCGCAGACCGGAGCTGCTCGGGGCGGAGTTGGTTGCCGTAGGCCACTTGACCGTTGCTGAGGGCTTCTTTCGTGGGCGAACCCTTGAGGGGCGTCCTCAGGGACTCCGGAAGCAGTTCTATTAGGTTGGTGGAGTGCGGTTGGTAGCGGAGGATCAGCACGCAAGTGGAGACCAGTGTGTAGGCTAGTAAGGTACCTGAAAAGTTTGTCGGCGTGAGCGGGTGTTCAGAGAGGGGCGGTCGCTCAGAGTATACTCACCTATGGACATCATTTCTACGAGTATTTCTAGTTTTAGAAAGAGAGCTGCAAAAGCAGCGGATATGCCCGATACAAGGGTGGCGAATGCCGGCGTACCCGTCAGAAACCAGATATGGGACAATTGCCTGGAACAAAATAGGAGAGTATCGAACCGTGGAGGGTGCACAAGGGCGAGAGTGGACATACTTAAATATTAATCCGTCTTGCGCCATCGCGTAGACGATCCTGGGCATGGGGAACATGGAGCCGAACATGGAGACGGTCAGTCCTGCCAAGGCTCCCACCGCGACGATGTATTTACAGTTGTAAGCTCCGACCTGTCCGAACATCTCGACCAGGGCGGAGTCGGGGTCCACCTCTTCGTACGGCACTGCAACATTTCACGGCCGCCATAAATGCCAATAAATGTGAGTGTCATAACTACGCCATTATGGGAAAAATAAAAGTCGCGGCTTGGGTTTCATAACGAGGAGTGATGGCGTAACGCCGTTACCACCTCTTGGAGGTGATGTCTTCATCGGAAGGACGCAGAGAAGGCTTGGGATACACAGAGAGGTTATAATCGAAAGGGAAAAGGGTGTGCAGTAGGTCATTCTCCAAATGTCATTTGCACTTTGGCTGGCAGTAAATAACTCACCTATCAGCGTCAACATCATCGAGCTGGTGACATAAGCAATTAGTATAATAATGAGACTGCAGACAATCGCGTATGGAATGGACTTCTTTGGATTCTGTGCCTCTTCCCCGGTCGTCGCAATAATGTCGAAGCCAATGAACGCGTAAAAACAGGTTGCTGCACCTGTGAACACCTGTAAATGAACGAGGGTCACCTCGCTGCAAATCGTTCGCCCGATTCGCAGCTGACGCGGGCCTGTGGGGCGCCCTGCGGCTTCCATGGCTACCCACCCCCGACCATCCGTAGGGCAGAAACCCCTTGTGGAGTGACCAGTTGTCCCCGTCCACGTAGAACAACCCCGCGGTCATGACGAACACCCACACGGCGAGGTTGATCGTGTTGAGGATGTTGTTGAATATGAGAGACTTCTTCACGCCCGCCGCCATGATCAGCATCATGAGAAGGGTGATGACGAAAGAGAGGAAGTCAGGAGCATGTCCTGAAATGAGGAGCCCTCGTCAGATAGGAATCCCCTTATATTTCGGGGGACAGTAAAAGCCCTGACAACCCTTTCTCTGGTAATGGCGGCTCCCAGCAGGAAAGCCTGAAACATTGGGGGTTTTGGTGGATAAACGACCCCTTTATCTCCTCTTTACGGCACATTATCTTTTTTTGGTCTGTTCCTTTTTTTATTTTCCATTTTATTCTTTTGATATTTTTTGCTTTATTTTTCCTTTCCCTTTCTTTTTATTCTTCTGTTTCACTGTCATTTCTTTTTTCTGTTTCCATCCTGCATTTGCTCTGGGGGCGACGTTTTCACGTTCATCAATCACACCCAAAAGATGGACGATCCGTTATTCGAACAATGAATTCGATATGTATTTAACATCACTAAGGGTCCCCACTTAAGAGAAATCCGCTTATGCTAATCCCCCAAACTAATTCAATAATCAATATCTTTAATAAAGAATTTCTCCCAAACAGGTCGCTGGGGGGGGGGGCGCCCCCGATTATCGTTTCATAAGACTTAATTCACCTTTTTCACCCCTCCGCCCCCTCGAGCTCATGCGCCGTCGACCGTCAAAGAAAGACCATCGTCCCACAAACAACCCCCGCCTTTCTCACTATTTACTCCAAATATAATAACTCATCGATCGCCGGGTGATTCCTGACGGCCGGTTTTATTTTTAGCCCCCCAACCTCCCCTCGATTGTATTCAAATGAAGGGAAAAACCAACGTTTTAACTGTATCGTTTTCGAGTAAAGAGAAATATATGTTCGGATTCAATTGAGATAACGTGAGTGCGCCCCCTTCTCACCGAACATGGTCCCGAAGGTCTCCGCAGTCCCGTTGCTGATCTTCCCGTTGGCGAGGGCGTCCAGGCAAGCACTCAGCGCGCATGCGCACGCCGCCGTCCCGATCAGGTACTCCAGAACCATGTTCCACCCTATCACGAAGGCAATGAACTCCCCCACGGTCACATAACTGTACATGTAAGCAGAGCCCGTCGTGTGGGGGACCCTCACGCCGAACTCAGCGTAGCAAGCACCTGAAAGAAGAGGGAAGTCAGCTATTGTTGTGCCCCGAAGAATGAGTTCGTGAAGCGGAGAGCGGGAAAGGGGGTTAAAAGGCAATAAAAAGCTTCAAAACTGGCCTTCTCTTTTCGTAATTGAAGGGGGTGGAAAGGGGCGGGAAAGGGGATGAGAGCGAGGGAGTATCTGCAATTTTTAACGATCTGTTGCTTCGTCGTCGGCTCAAAATGTCAAAAGCAGATTTAATTGTTTTTTGCTCGCTCTTTGGGATTTCGCGTTGAAAGTGAAGTCTTTTGGGGCGAGGGGCGGGAGGAGACGGCGGGGGTAACAACCACACGCGCTCAGTTTTGCCAACCTCAGACCAAAAATCGATAATAAGTTGGGGGCGTGCAATGCTCCGGTGCAGTGCATTCAGCTGAAGGAATCCGATCCGCTGTCGGTTCAGGTACGGGGGGGTGAGTTTTCCTTCGGATAAAGTGGGGGTTGAAAACCGAGGGCGGCGAAGGGATGATCGGTGATTGGATACAATCGGTGCAGTTGAGGGAGAGTGGTGAAAAAGAGAGGGGAGAGGGGTGAAACGCCCACGCGACGATCAAACAGGGGTGGGGGTGAATTTTGCATGAATCACCCTGAAGCCGGAAACCCTATTTGAGAGTGAAAAGGGGTTGAAAATGGAAAGCTGTTTTTCAACTTTGTTGCTATATTTCTTCTGAAAATAAATCTTTTTAAACGGAGAAATGCCCTCAGATATAATATGAAATAAAATAACCCTAATAATAATAGAAAATATAACTTAAATTAAAAATATATAACCAATAAATAAATATACATTAATAATACCTAAATATATATAAATAAAAAATAAAATATATAACTTATAGAAAATATTTTTAAATAATACGGTACAAATTTAAAAATTGCAATAATAAGACAATAATATTTATTAAAAAGTGAATAAATTTTACATCGAATAAAAGGGTTGTTTGGAATTCTCGGGGTAAAAGTGAAGGACGAATGCAAGGAAGGCTTTTAATTTGAGGAGGGTTAAAAATCTCATGGGCCCTTGAAAATTTTTCGGGGTTAAAAACTTTGAAGGGGTCGAAAACCTCTTAAAAACTGAAAAACTTGAAGAGCCAAAAAAGCTTACGGGGGTTGAAAACTTGAATAATTTTTAGAGAACTTATAAGGATGGTAAATTTTTGAAATTGAAAAATTAAAGTGGTTGAAAAATTAGGAAAATGAATTATTCGAGGGGCGAAAAATTATGAGGGTATGTGAAAATATTTTGTTCAAGAAGTATATATTTAGATTATATCTCGAGCAAAATTTAGTTTTCAAAAAGTTAGTACTATTTACTTTTATACTATCGCGTATATTTCGCATAAGGCATATAATATAATATAAAAGTAATAATACAATCCCTAAACTACTTTTCGCTCTAAAAGTATTTTGAGTGTTCACACTTTCAATAATCATTTCCCGCTGCATATTAAACAGTTCCGTGTGAGCTGACTTTTAATGAAATCCCTTACATCTCTTCGTAGACGTCAGCAAATTCCAACAGCAAGAACGCGAGCCTCCTCTTCCCGCCCCCAATACAATTTTCCTCCCTTGAAAAATTTGTTGGAGTTGCGTCTCTCTGACTGAGGGAAAGTTAAGCGAAGGCATGAAAAGAATTCAGCTGTCGTGCTGTTGTGTCTGTGGTCTCCAGGGACACCACTCGGACGGGTAGAGCCGCCGGGAACTGAAAAAGTTGTGAGACTGACGATGACAGTTGCTGCTGTCGTGAATGACGAATGCTTTTCGCAAGGAGTTTTTCATTCTGCTGACGGCAGCTGTCGCCCGGTCTGCCCTCAGTTATCTAGTCAGGTGCAGATTGTCATCTCAGAGGGATGCAATCATTCATCCCTATTCGCTAGAGTCCCTTTTTAATATTATGGCGGCTGGAAGGGGTTAAAATAACCCCGCATTTAATTTATTTTCATCTTTTGACACAGACTTAAGTGATGCAGTTATTCGGATAACAGTTACAGTTATTTTTTACTTTTCATTACATTAAGTAACATTTCTTTCATTTAATTTAAATTTTGACTGCTTCTGTGTTTTGTCGGCTCTGTTTTTTTTCTTTTTCTTCTGTTTTTCCTTTTTACCCTCTTCTAGTTTTATCATAGGATAGGGAGGTGAAGTTAGGTTAAAGGTAAAATAGGTTTTTAGGAATAGGGAAAGATGGTTGCGAAAAAATTTCAGTTTTTCTCATTTTAAGCAAAGGTAATTGGCTTATTCTAGAAGTCAGTTGGTCATCCCCTTCTCTTCCCTTCAAAACCTAAATACCTGAAAATATGGAAGCGATCGCAGCTATTATAAAAGAGAAGATAACTCCGGGCCCTGCGTAGTTCTTGGCCACCATCCCCGCCACCAAATACATCCCCGTTCCGACGCACGAACCCACGCCCAAGGACGTCAGATCCACCGTTGTCAGGCATTTCTGAAACAAACAAAGCCAACTTTATATCGGCACCCCACTGGAGCACACACACCCCCCTAAATGCCCCTCAACTCATCACTCAATAAATAACAACACGTTAAACCTGGAGAACAAGGGCGGCTGGCACCCCCCTCTGGGCGACAATACCCTCCATCGGTCCGCCCCCAAAGCCCCCCGCCACGTCTTCAGGTAACGGGAAACATCCCCCAGAGGGGAGGGTGAATATTTTATGGTCTTTTCCCTCCAATGGGTTTTGCATACAATGGTGTTTAAGTGTCAAAATGACTCCTCCCCGTCATATGTCCCCAAATTTGTGAATGCATATGCACAACCCCTTACAGGTTTTACAACCACTAAAACATTTTAAACCCCTTCAATTTACCATTTCCAAAATCTTAAAAAATCTATAAAATTTCTTTCTCTTATAAACTTTTTTTATTTTTTTTGTTTTTCACCCTTATAAATTTTCAACTCCTTTTTAATTTCACCCCTAAGCGTTTATACCCATTATATTTTTCATTTCTAAAATATTCAACTCCTATAACATTTTACTCACAAAATTTTCAACCCTTAAAGTTTTCCCATCTTCACAATTATTTACCCCTGTAATATCTCACCTATTGTGATGTTACAACCCTTTTTTAATTTTACCTCTACTGCTTTTCATTCAGCTCCTATAATTTTTGAGCTCTAAAGTATTTCAACCCCTAATACTTAAAATATTCAACCCACGCCATTTTTCAAATCCAAAAATTTACAACCCTTATAATATTATACTCTTAAAGAGCTCAATCTGAATTTTTTACTCTTTGGAAACTTTTTAATTTATGATTCCTCATCCCTAGCGTTTTTCAACCCCTACGAATATTGATTCTTATAAGTTTTTTTTCATTTCACAAGATTCTCAACCCCAATAGGGTTTTTTAAATTGTTTGAGTCAATGAGTATTCTCACCTGCAGCTTCTGTTTTTTGTCGTCCGCTGTTTTGAGTCCCGCAATGACTGGTTCTCCCTGCAGTTTCTCCACATTCTTAGTCCTTATCAGTTTCCCGAACAGCGCCAATCCCTGCTTTTTCAGTTCAGCTTTGTCTTCCAGCGGCTTCAGCAAGTCTGGAAATTTCATTCTGAAATTAAGAGAAACTAATTTGAAAGGGCAGAAGGCGACTCCCTTCCCGCCTCCCCCCGATCTTGACGGCACTGATGACGTCAGAGCCACCCCCACTTGCTCTTCCCTCCGACTATCACTTTCTGCACCCCCGGCAACTTTCCACGCTCCCTCCAGAGTGAGTAAACAAACGTGAGAACGGTCGAGGGTACAAAAGACTGCCTCATCCCCGGTTTTACGTAACTCAATCAATAATTCATTTCTTGCGTAACCGTTCGATTCGACGACAGCCTCCCTCAAAATGGCAGCAACAGCAGAAGAGGACCCCTGCTCATAAGCTCTGATTGAAAAGGGTTCTTGAAACGTCGGGGGGCGAGGGCCGTCAAACGCCGACTAATTCATTTATTTTGGGGGGGGGGTTATCCACTCGGGGGTGGTTCGGGGAATATCCCTTCCGGCAGCGGACCCAAATCAACTCGGTTAGACAGGAGTTGGGGGGAGGGGTGGTTGTTATCTCGGAGGGCGGTGAGGGGTTGTTTTGTTATGTTCGCAGTTAGTTGGGATTTGTTCGTGTGCGAAGTTGCGAGGATTCTTCGGTTTCGGATGTTCCTTAATTAGGATTAAGAGTTAATGGGAAGAAGAAAGGGGGCGCAGTGTGGGCAATAAATTTTCAATTTAGGAATCCTTTTCAACTAATTAAGTGAAAAACTTTCCAGCCAAAATGTGTTAATTATTAAACGGGGGAAATATGTATTGAACCCCCCGTGGAAATGAGTTTCAAACAGAATTCGCTTTATCGATAGAGTGGGAGAAGAGGTCATTTTGACCCGTTCCGCTGTTGCTTTTATGTGCTTTCTATGATTCTTATTATTTTTTATGTGTTTTAAATTTGGAATTTTTCCACTGTTTTCTTTCTAAAAATACCAAATGGCTTCTTGACAAAATGTGTTAAAGTAAAAAGAAAAAATAAGACATAAGAAATAGTAAAAAGAAAAAAGAAAAATTAAAAAAGAAAAAAACAGACCATGAAAAAAGGAAAGAACAAAAGAAAGGGGTGAAAAGAAAAAAGCAGAGAAAAACTGAAATTCCATTAATTCCGAAAATAAAATTGACTTAAAAGAGAAAACAAAGCAGTGGTCATTTTCACCCTTTGCGTTAAATTATTCTTTTTACTCAAAACCTAATTGTTGTGTAAAAGTGTTTCTTACCCCCTCCCCCTATGAGTTTTTCATTATCTCGCCTTTCCGTCTCACCCAGTCAGAAAAAAAAGGTATACAGAGCCAAAATACAGGTTTTCGTTATATCGAAAAAACCTTTAGCAGACGACATTCTGTGCTTTCGTCAGAACTGAACATTCGCCGTTTCGTTCGAACATTTAGCAGGGAAACACAAGAATGAAGTTTGCTGTTGTACCGCAGCGGAGGGGAAGAAAAGATCCTTTGAACCCAAAGCAGAAGGCCAACAGTAATCACAAACAAAATTAACCCTTCCGCCTCCTCTGGAATTTTTTAGTATTCTCCGGCTAATTTCATTAAAAGTCGAAATGAAAGTGCAGAAAATCTAAAAAAATCCCTCAGGAGCTTTTCAGCTTATAATTTTCTAATTTAATCAGCCCAACAGCCTCCCTTAGGTCAAGGCCACTTTCCCTTCCCCGAAAATTCTTCTTTTTCCAGCAGAACGCTCTCCTCCTCTTCCATCCTGTGGGAATGACTTTTCAGGAAGGAAATCTTTCCTCTCCGACGACAGACAAAAGAACGAATGGGTGAAAAGAAGGAATCCTTTGCTTGGTCTCACATTCAGAGACCAGAGTGCGGAAAGATGGCAGCAGACGACATCAGCATTTCCACTTCCGGTTGTAATCTGTTGACCGGAAGTGCTGAACCGGTTTTCTTGTCCGGAACTGAACGCGGACATAATTCTAAATATTTTTTTAGCTCATATATATAAACGAGCACAAATAAACCCGAGAACTTATTCAACCCCCAAATTTTCCACCTTTAAATATTTACCCCAATAAATTTTCCAATATATTTGCCCCAGATATTGTTTATCTTAAAATATTTCACTCCTAAAATATTAAACCTCTACAATTTTTTACCCCTAAAAACAACCCCTAAATCCTTTCCTGTCTAATATATTATATATTCACTTCAAAATTTACACCAATAAAATATTCAACCCCTGAACTTTTCCTCTTAAAATTTTTCATCCCTACAAATTGTTTTTTTTACAGTAATTCAGTCCTTGTGTTTTTCAACCCCTCATTATTCGAATGATGCTTCGTAAGCATAAAAAATAAGCATAAAATGCAGAAAACACTATCGCACCCCCACAGCCTTGTGCGAATGAATCAACGGGCCCCCTCCCTCCCTCCCCCTCCTGCTTGGAGTCTTTTTCTATTTGCAAACATTGCACAACACCCCCTCGCACTGTCCCCGACCTCCACGCCACCCCCTGCGCCACCTCATTCATTCTCCCTCCCCCGTGCAGCCCCCACAAACCGCTTTCTTTGTTCGCTTACCTATGAAAAGAATCTTTAAAAAAATAATTCCTAAGCAATCCGACTACGAGAAACACTACTTATAATATCACATATCGTATTTGAGTGTAGCGATTGAACAGAGGTCGCTCAGTGTAAAAAAAACCATTAATGTTAGTGATAATAATGATGATGAAAGTGAGAGAGGAACAAAGGATCTGTTTCGCGGTCGAAAACGGATTTCATCATCGGTTCCCTCATTCGGCGGACATTTTCCGAACGAACCATAAACTCCTCCCCCGCACCGAAGACCCTCGCACCGATTTACACAAATAATACTTAACACTAACTAAAACAGACAACAGCCACCCTCAGCGGATTCCGCTTCCCCTCGCCGCGACCCAGAAACTGACTTTCCAGAATGGATCAAGTTCCAGAGCGTAGGCGCAATGAGGTTGCCCGATGGCAGCGCCGCTGGAAATTCACCCCTTTGCGGCTCGACAACCCTTCGCCCCCACAGGCCTCCCTTTCAAAGACCAGACACCCCGGCAATCCCGCTCCCCCCCGCCCGCGAACCCCCCATTCGCACTCCGACGGTGGCGCCCCCTCGCTCCCCATACTTAGCTTAGCTGGGTGGCGGCGTGGAGACGAGGGTTGTGGGGGTGGAAGCAGGGCGCAGGTCTGTTGTGCAATGGCCATCAAAAGACGGAGCTAGAAGGGAAGGCGTTGGGGATTCGGGGGGTGCTGCGGCTGAGTTTGTGAGAGGGTTAAACTTCTCAACAAGTGGGGGGCTCTCTTCCCCTTTTCAGATGTTTATACTTCATGTGATGAAAGTAAATTAAATAAATATACACAGTATATGTAAATAAAAGAAGAAATAGAGAAGATCTTTTATATAAAATTCCAGGCCACTTCTGTTCTTCCGTCCGTCCGCGACTTCGAAATACTCTGAACTGAACCGAAGTCTTGGTACTAAAAAACTAAAGCAGGATATAATTATATTATATTTATTAATTGGCTTGTTCTTTATATATCAGTAATTACAAATTTATTATTAATATGATTATATTTATTGTATTTATTACTTATATATAATATTATTATATTCAATTTATTATAACCTATATTTATTTATTCATTTTTTAGACTTCTGTTTACTTATTTACTTTTGTTTTACTTTTATTTATACTTATTCTTATACTTTTTTACTGTTATTTAATAATTATTTATGTACTTGCATGTTATTTTTTTACTTCTGTTACTGTATTTGTTTTATATGCGTAATTTGTTCATTATTTATACGTTTTATAATATACGTAATTTAGTTCCTATATTTTTTAGTTAAATGTCACATTGCTGTTTTATTTTTTAATTTTTAAATTTTTTTCTTTTCAGCCTAAAAAAATGTAATAATTCATAATTATTGTAATTTAGCTTAATTTTATTTATACTATTATATTATTTTATCAATATTTAGTTTTTATTTATATAATATAGCATTCGAAGTTAGGGCTGTATATTTGATTTGAGTTATGTATTCATCGCATAATTGGCTGTGAATTGTTGGTATCGTTAAAGATGTGACAGATTTTCTTGTAAATATGTCACACATTATAACTAAAAGGAGGGGCTGTTCGCCTGTCCCCAAAAAGGGACAGCGTTTTCGCCGCATTCTTCTCTTCGGAGAATGCACCCACAAAAGCGCCCGAGGATGAGTAACCAAAAAACTGCATAAAATCGAGGGAGGAGTGTCTTATGGAAAACATTTCACTTAATTGGGCGCTCCGAAGAGCAGTTTCTCGCAGCTTCGGGCACCGATGACCGACTCGTTGGCCCTCGCAAGATTAAGTTGTAAATTATGCTCACTGCCATCTCGAGGCTTGTCTTTAATGCTCTAATCCTGGGCTGTCGTGGCTGACCACTTTTACGCGCTTCGATGACCTCCTGGCCACGAAGAGGCTGTCACGGGTCGACGGTCTGTCGACAAGCGACAGTCTGTCGTCTCGCCCGTCCGTCGCCCGTTTCTTTTCCAGTTTCATTTTCATTTC
>JAQIBA010000067.1:13413-44936 GCA_028293925.1 Brueelia nebulosa | reverse complement strand
TTTCAAATTCCAGAAATATAAAAGCACATTTTTTTGAAGGAACAATTTCTTTCACAGTTTAATTTTTTTGCATTAAACAACGATTGAAGTTTAGGTCGAGTCATAAGTGATTTCCCATCTTTTAAGCCAAGTTTTCCGTTTATTTATTTGGCGATGTTCAGCCTTTTTGTCACTGCAGAGTTCAAAGGTAACGCCTCAAAGGTTTAGAATGACTCGATGTTTTGCGCCATACTGGAGTTAAATCCCTCTCCAGCAGCCTCTATTCATAGTGTAATAAGTAATGGAAAGTATCAACACAAATTCCAACAATCAATAAGTAATCGGCTCGTTTTTTATCCGGAAATTAAATTGAGATAAATTGAAATGAATTCGAGAAAAGCTTCCAGAATTAAACGGCCTCGGGCCCAAATCCACATTTCATAACGGTCAAATTATCGCAGCTCCCCGGTCACAATATTCCATCAAAAACATAAATAAAAAATTACTTCTCCAGGAAGAGAGAAGAAATACAATTATTCAAAAGTCTAAAAAAAATTAATTTTACGTAGGAGTTGAAATAAAAGAATCCGAAGAAAGCTTAGAAAACCAGCGCCCCCGGGCCTTTCTCCCCTCCGGCCCCGCCTTCTTACGATCCCGAATCGCCTCCAATCCCGACTCCTGCCCGCGCATCCTCAGAAGCACATCCTCTCCTCATTAAATCAACCCACTCCTCCATCTTCTTAACCTGCCCCCGACCGATTGTCTTCGACAGGCCAAACGCACCGGACGACCGTTACCATTAGACGTGTGCCTCTGTGGCGGGGAACGTTCGCACACGCGTTGGCGATCCCGGGGACGTGAATTTATCGGGGCATTTTCTGGGGAGACAGTGGTTCCTGTTGGATTTGTGTTGATTATGAGGTGGAGTGTGTCGTTCGGGCGGTTCGAATGCGGGAAGTGTCAGTTGGGGATTCGAAAGGTTGTTTTTTGGCTTTAGCGTAGAAGAAAGCTCGGAGAGGTTGGCAGCACTTGTTTGTTTTGACCGTTGCCCAACGGACGTTTCTTCAAAACGGGAGGTTAGTTTTTGATTTTTGTTTTTGAAGTTATTATGAGGGGTTTGGATAAACTGCAGGTTTTATACTAAAAGAATGAAAAATAAAAACGGTCGTAAGAATTACTTTTTAACGCAAAGGAAATAACAATGGAACACAATAGTAATAATGGAGGCATTGAATTTAAATTTGTCATTGTGAGCTTTCAGCTGACAAAATACTTCTTTTTCAGTCGACAATTAACTGGTCGTTAAATTTTAACCAAACATCTGGAGTATTTGGCTATTTTGAAAATCCCACGGTTATTTTCCAACTTTTCCGTGATTTTAATTAACGTAAGGCCTTTTTCGTTAGGTTGAGTCGTAAATAACTTCCGATGTGTCCTCGCATGCGTCTAACCGAGTGTTTCCCAACGTAAGGGCAACTGGATTTTGAAGCGATTCAAAATTGGATTCGACAAGAGTTTAACTTTAACCCTTTCGCTCCGAGTCAATTATATGAAATGCAAAATTTAACGGAAAAAATCTAACTATGAAATAATTGCAAAAAAACATTATTAAATTATTTGAAAATTCAATTTCAGTTTTTCGTTTTCCTCTTGAAAATTTCTTTACTGTGTTTATATGTTAACTGTCATTTAAATTTCTTAAGTGATAATTAATTTCTTTAATTTTATTTAGTATTTATAAATTTATTTAATATCTGATAATAATAATTAAATTTATATACTAAAATTATTCTTAAGAGGTATTAAATTTATTTAGGATATTAATATTAAAAATAAAAATTTTAGATTTTTAGAAATTTAGAAAGTAGTTTTAGAAAGGTTAAGTTGGAGTACAAAAAAAAATTAAGAACCACTGATTTAATCATTTGTTACGCATTTGTTACGCACACTGTGTTAATGTCAGAAACAAAGTTATTGAAGACGAAATGAAAGGTTGATTATGATTAAATAAAACTTCTCACCCTCAGTTATTTTGGGGCTTTTTAGCATTTTCAGGACGCAGATTTTACGTGTAGTTTTCTCCCGAAAGATGTGATGAAAGTCGTGTGAGCGCCGGCATAATTTTATTCAAGAATAAATTTTGGTATTAAAATTGAAAAACCAAAAATCGTAATCAGGCGTAAAATGGAAGTGATTTATTAACGGTGTTCTACGTAAAGCTAATAAGCCGATTGTCGTTTTACTGCCACGTCTCGTTTGAATTTTCTCAATAAATGTCTCCCGAGATTTGATGAACGATTTTTTAGGCGCGTTTCGCAGGTTTACAGGCGAAAATTTCAAAACGTTTTCATTGTCTGACACGACTACGCCTCGCTGCCCCTTTGTCTTTATTTAAATTTCACCGTTCTTCTCCTAATGGCGGTTAGTTCTGCCGCTCACGACATTCCCAGAAATGACCGTTATGTCGCCAGATTGCAAAGAACCCGTCACCAAATCGACGAAAGCTCCTTATGTGTTCACTCCTCTGTCACTCACTTCAGGCACAGTTTCTCGATGTGGGCGACCCGTGACAACTTGGGTGACAGTTCGTCACATTCAGAATGTCACCTGACGCGCACTTATTCCGCTCTCTTTTTCAGCTCAGGTCGAGAAGATGAAAGAGAAAAGGACGGTTTTGGAAAAGGGATGAGCAGAGCCGCCAAAATGCAGTTGTTGAGAGTGATCTGCCTTCTGACGGTGGTCGCCAATTTAACCCTCGCGACCGCCTTCCAGTACAGCGATGACGACAAAATCATCCCCTACTCCACCATACGCATGCGGCGCAGACTCTACGCGAAGCGGCGACATCGGAACATTTGCAGCCCCGAAAACGACGACAGGAACAACCAGAAGTTGAGGGAAGTCATTCGCAACTCGGATTTTGTTTTCACGGGGAAAGTCGCGGGTTACTACGTCCAGAGGGAGACGAACTCGATCCGGGAGTTGCAAAAGCGCGACAGCGACAAGCGGGAGAAACGTCGACGGTTCAAAAAGCCGAAAGCGAACAAAACGTCCACGTGGACGCCCCCACCGGAGGAGGCGAACTCGATCGACGTGAAGTTGGACGTTCGGGAGGACAAAAGCGAGACTTTCGTGGTGGAACTGAAGAGGGTGATGAAAGGGGGTGCGGAGTTGTCGGGGGTGGATCGGACGTTGGTGAGAGTGCCGAAGGAGTTCGTTTCCGGTCTCGAGATCACTTCCGATCCGACGCTCAACACAAACTGCGTGGAGTTCCACCCCGTGCTGAAGTTGCGGTCGACGGCCATTCTTCTCACGAAGAAGCTCAACGGGACGGGACTGCTGCAGCTGACTTATTTCCCTGTGGCGATGACGCTGCGACATCTGGACAGGGTGGATGCTGCCATTGAAGGTAGGAGACACATCAAATTGCAACCCCAAACTGTTCTCTTGCACTCGGATACAAAAGTTTCGGTTTTTATCTATTGTAACCCCCCCGGAGAGGACACTGTATTTATTTATTTATTTCTTTATTTATGTATTTATTTAGAAATAAGTTTTGGGGTTCGTTCAAAAAGACAGCAATTTATTTTCTCTATGAAGTAAACTAAACTGTTGACTTTTTGAACAGAGTGACTAAATAGTAACAATATATGTGAAACCATTCTAATAAAAACTTAATAATTAAAAAAAGGGATAAAATTTAAAAATTATCCTAAATAAAAACAATAATTAAAATATGGGCTAAAATCGATAAATGTACATATAAATATAAACAGTAGTTAATAAATATATTTCTGGTAATTTCATAAATTATAAATAATTATTTTTACACAAAAATGGAGGTTTTTCTTATAATATTGTTTGGTTTAAATGTTTTAACTTTTTGCCCTCTTTTCAGAGACAAATGAAATTGTAAATTTTTAATGATTAATCAAATATACAGACGACAATTATAATTTTCATTATTATAAATCAAAATAGTTGCCAAAATAAGCAGTTGGAATTGTTCACCATGTTTAGCTTTCGTTGGTGAACATCATTTTATTTGAACGCCGTTAAAGGGTTAAAAACTGGTGAATTATTATTGAGAAAATGTGATATAATTATCTGAATAATAAAATGCAGACATTTAAATAAATCCTGAATTCTTTGTGTGCACCCCCAAGAGAAATCCACTCGCAAACTTTTTCAGCGTGTAAAGGGGGTAAGCTTTTAAAGTTTTCCAGTTGGTTTCAAATGCAGGCTGTTGGAGATTCTTTTGGTTTGAATCTCGGCTGTTTCCAACTTCCCCCAACTTTAAAACTCTCCTCTCTGAATTTTATGACTAACAGCCGGCATGTAAATTTTCCCTCGAAACAAATTTTTAACTTTTCTGCCCCAGTAAAGGAATTTTTCTTAGTTCTCCACCCCCCGTCAAAGGTTTATGAAACAAAAAACAATATGTGAGTTATCCTCGCATACTTAATTTTAGCTCAGAGCGACCAGCATTCATTAATATTAACATAAGTCGTTCCTTAAATCCCTCTCCGCCCCCAATTAAAACTAAGGGCGAACAACTGATTAACACATGAAAGGCTCGGGTTCGGGGGTGAGACACCCCCAAGCGATGCGCCCCACTCCGATCGGGGCACCCACCGAGAGCGGCGTCCGCCTTAATTTGTTCAGCACCCGCTGACAGAATTTATGGAGTTATTAGTCAGCTGAGGGCCCTGACAGGGCCCGATGTTTAATGGGCGCCTGACCGGGTGCCCCGGCCGGCTCTGAGGGGGGGAAGGAGAGAAATGGGCGGAAACAAATTGGCCGGCGTTTTTCTTCCGCTCCCGACACAAATGAAACATTTTTAGCACCTGATAAAAATTTGATAAATGGCGGAGGCCCAAATAAAGTCATAAAGGATGTGGTTGATGATTCGCCATAAAGAACACGCCCAACGCCGAGTCGGCTACTAAATTTTTGTCCAAATGTCTTTATTTCTTTGTTGTTCCGTGTCCTTAATCGTTTACCTGTCTCAATCTTTCAAATTTAATAATTCTGATAAATATCCCCCTCCCCCCCAAAAGGCTTTTTTTGAAGGAGTAAAGTTATATACTTATAGGAATACTGTCTTAGCATATACAATACGGTGAAGCCAACGGATGGACACAAGAGACGAGCTCCTGAAGCTAGATTAGGTTAGGTATAAATATAATTAAAGTGAATTGTTAATGGAATAACGTAATGTTTGCTGACGTGGAACTAGGGCGAGTCGGCAGCAGTTGGCCAGGGTAAAGACCAAAAGTACGTATACAGGCATTTGTATGACTTCGGGGGAGTGCAACACCGATGTGATTCGACCCACAAATCTACCTAATTTGTGTATTGTAGTGTGTTGACCATTGCTTTTACTGTTTTCCCTCGGTTACTACAGACACAAAGAAGTTACCAAAGACTCGACCCAATACTTAGCGCTGTGAAATCCGAAAATAAATAAACGCAAAACGATCATATGCAAATGAGGTTTTTTATAACGGGCGCCCGGAGGGACTAATTGTAATAAATATTTCGGGAGGGTATGAGGATAGACTGTTCTTTACTCGAAGATATAATTTCAATGAAGCCAAAGTGGGTGTCGGAAATGCCAAAACCCAGGCAGAGCCTTACTGCCTGTACAGGCAATTATTAGAGTGTGTTCCAAGGGTGTCCGACTCGGCCACTCCCATTTCGCATCGGGGTTCCTCGGGGTCACCCGATCCGGCCGAGAAAGCTCCGTTGTAGGAGTTTTTGTTTTAATAAAACGATTATTAATAATCTATGACAATGGGCAGTGATTGAATATTTATGTACTCCGTGAAAGGGATTGATAGGCCGTTTCCACAATCAATCAATGATAATCCAGTTGTAGCAATTACTTTGTTAAATGGAATGTTTTATTTTGTTAAGCACCCGAATATATTTTATATTATTGTACGAGTTCCGGATTCTTGTGCTGATAAGGCGAGAGTGCGGCAGCAGTCTGTTGGTGTCGTCGTTAAACTCCTCTGGAGGGCGACCACTTCTGAGTCAGCACGAAAAGTCAGCAAAAAAGGAAACATTCAAGGTCACCCTGTCCTGACTCACCTAACCCTAATTCATTAATTGCCCGTAAAAAAGATAATTATTCAATAATAATCAGTGCTTTTAGCGGGTTTTAATCAATGGATACTTAGATTTAATTACTGTTAATGCATTTTTTGTTTTTTTTGGGGGTGTCTCCTCTCAGACGCCTCCCCTGATCAAACTTCACACCTCTCAGCTGTCGCACTCTCCCGAAGAGAACAATCCAAGAGAAGGAGCAACTGTTACAGAAAGTTTTTCTTTAACGACCTCAAGGGCAGTAACAATGTCGGCCTTTTCATTCGGTTTCACCCACGTCTGGAGTTTCCACATATTCATCTCCACTTCATTAATGGATTCTTTTCCTCTTTCGGAGCCAACGCGTCGCATTATGATTTCGAAAGAGGCCATTCCATGGGTGGACGGTTCTTTCTCTGGCCGCCTTCCGCCGACAGCATTTGCACTCTGCTGTTTCTCCCCACTTCAGATTCAGTATTTTATGTTACGATGTTACCGCATTATGTAATCCCTTTGTTGGATTCACTTTAACCAAATACTTTTACTAACGGGAAATTTCGTCGCGCAGCTGACGAAAGTGCGAATGTGAACTTCTCCGATTCTAATTATTGTTTCTGTCAATATGTTTATCAGTCGCCTTAAGAGAAGATAAACATGTGAGACCCATTTCGAAGATGCCGCACCATTTCCCTCGGGCATCAGAAAATGTCGTCCCACTTGTGCGCACCAGAACTCGGTTCCAGTTGCCACTCTCAAGCACTTTCAAGTGACTCTCAGTTTCTAAACTTTTATTACTTTTTCGCAGCGATTTAAATGGCTCGATGATCGGCTTTTTACTCGAGAGCAAGTTAAACGTTTTTATTTTTACAAGGATTTGTCGAAAGCCCAGTGTAACATTTGCTTTCTGTTCGGGTATTCATATATTTTGAGTTTTTTTTGGTCATTTACTAAAAATTTTATATTCACTGTATGTTCGGGTGTTTGCTCTTTCCCGTTTGCTCTTCCCATAATAAAAAAAAACTGAATCCGTCGATACTGAACGAAGTGCCAAAGGTTGACCAAATGAATAAATGCATAAAAGCACAATTATTAAGAAAATATTATGTTAATATTTGATCAGTGGAGGCGTAGGTCTTCTGATCGAATAGCTTTCCCACCCAACCCAACCGCTTCTCGCCCCCCGCAACCCCTTTCACCCACACCGGAATCAAAAACGCATTCCTCGGGGGGGACCGGACCCCCGACCCGATCCCTGAGACAATAAACGAAAAACAATTACCCGAACCCGGCGCATAAATTTCATGGGGAAGCGTTAAGAGAGCAATAAAACTGATAGGAAATGAAAAGGAAGAAGTGGATAGTGGCACTCCCGCGATACAACGCCCCGTAATATTTGTCGCTACAAATCAACCAAAAAATAGCGATTACCGTAAAATAAATAACCGAAAAAGGAAAACAAACGCCGGGCGAGCGGCCTGGGGGGCGCGGGGAGGCACCCACCGCCCCCCCGAGGAACGCTCATCCTTACCCACATTCCCCTAATCGACATTTAAATCTGACCTAATCCAAACACCCTAATGACGCCACTCTAATGATCACTCTCGACACAATGGAGTTCTTCTCGGTGTGGCCCTCCATTGCGCAATCGATAATTATACCGTTTACGCACCCCCCCCCTCCCCCCGACCGCTCTCATTATGTCCTCAGCTGATTAATTTCCCTCGTGAGTGTCCCTGTAAATATTTATGTGATTAGAGAGACGGGAGGTGGCGATTGGTGGCATCGGTGGTCGAGGGGGCGTAGCCGAAGAGCGGCTTACGCCCAGACGTGTGCATTGTCTGGAGTGATAGATTGGCAGGGGGACCAACCTCGGGAGGTTATCCAAGGCCGAATGGGTGGGAATCGACTAATGGAGATAATTTATTTAGATGATGTAAATAATTCTGTCTGAGAGAGGTTTAATTGCTCGGAGATTACACCGGAAGTTTTTCACCTGTTTATCTCGGATCACGCGAGGAATACAGTAATGCAGCAACAGCACGAAATGTCCCAAACCGGGACATGTTCAGAATGTCCTCGATGTTCCACTACACATTGTGCATCCCTTGTCGACCTTAGAATGGTTATACTATTCCCATAATAGCCCAAACTAAGGTGCCACCTGGAAATAATTAGTGAAAAATATCAACTCGAGTCGTGACTAACTTCTCTTTTTATGAGACACTTTCCCTTTATTTATTTGGAACCATTCAACTTTCTATTATTGTTACAAAATTGCCTTTTATTTATTTATTTATTATTTCGGTTGTTCGTTTTAGTATTAGTCTTTTTCATATTTCAGTTTTATTTTTTTCTTTTAAACTAACCCGCCGACGTGGTTGTAAGGACGGCTCTCCGCGTCGACCAGTATTTGTCATCTTTTAATAGATAACGTGTGAAAGATGGAGATATCTTATCTATTTACGTAAAATCGTCCGCGAGTTTGGTTCTATTCGGAATTTGTTGGAAGTCATCGTAAGTTAAGAAAAGATGGCGAACTATGAATAGAGGGAACATATGATTGTTATACTGTTGTATATTAGTGTTGTATATTATTATTGTACTGTTTTTTTTGTATTGCACAGCCCGAGGAGGGCACGCAAACGATTAATATATTTATATTATATATTAATAGAGGGAACACAGGGTTGTCAACTTAACGGTTTTCCCGTTAATTTAGGGGTTCAAAGAGCCGAAACGAATGTTATATTTTTAAGGTATTATTTTATTAATTTAATTTATTATTTATTAATTATTTTATTAAAAATATGAAGATGCAGTTTATAATTGATCTTATAATTCATGCTACAATTATTCATTATTACTTTTAATAATAATTTTTAGGGATTTTAGGGGAAAAATGGTTTACAGTTGGCAACAGTTTAATTTGCATCTGAGGACTTCATATTATTGCTTTTTTTATATTTATATTTCCTTTTTAGAGTATATTTCTTCGGGTGATTTAATTTCTTTTGTGGGATTGTATGAGGTCTTAGATATTTTTCTTATTGTTTATTACAACTTTATTTAATTCTTTATTTGTAATTAATTTAGTTAGTTCTCTAATTTAGAGTAGATTTACTTGTTTAGCGGTGAGTTGGTTTTAATTTGTGTACTTGTACGAAGCTGCCAGTGCCGTGTAAGGTTGCTTGTACTCTTGACCGTCTCTTGTTTAACCGGAGGAGGGACCGGCCCCACTCGCGGCCCCTGGCCACCATAAACAAACCTCGGCCCGAGCTTCCACCCATAGCGCATCATTAGCGATGTATAAATCAGGTCGAGATTTACTTCGCCTGCAGCGGGAACACTCCCTGTCCATTATAAGCGCATAAATTCCATGAAAGATGAAAAAGGTAGATTGTCCTCCCCGGGGGACGTTCCCTTTCTTGCTTGGGGTTCCACGCGTTGATGAGACAATTCCTTGTGGCCGACGCTCTTAATTGTTTCCCTGACACGAGGGAATTCATTTTAATTGCTAATTAATTTCCTCCCGCGTTGCAGTAAACTGAGGCGCGGGCAAAGGTCGCGAGGGGGGAGAGAGGGGAGAGAGAGGGGGAACGGGTGCTACAAGAGCCAGGTACAAGGGACATGTCAAGATGGCTTTCGGATTTGGCCTCCGAATCTGATCTTTGGGGTTATTAAATTAAATGATGCAGAAAATTCCTCTTAACGGGCGTTAATCTTGTTCTCCAGTTACTTGTTGGGCGGACGCCATTTTTTGGCCACTTGAGCTCGAGTATCGCTTCTGCACGAGCCGGACTCCTTCCCGATGGAACGTGGATTCCGGTCTTTCTGTCATCTTTTTTGACCTATATCTCCGTATTTGTCTTTATCTGACTTTATCTCGGTTTTATCTCCTTATCTTAATATCTCTTTAATTCTGTATCTTCGTATCTCATGGTTCTTATATCCCCCTATCTGTCTACATCTGCTTTTTTCTCTGTCTTATCTCCTTATCTTACTATCTCTTTAATTCTCTATCTTCATATCTCCTTATCTCTTAGTCCGTAGGTTTTCGATTTTGGGAGCCTCTTTAAGTATTCTTCTCGCGAAGTATTTAAACAAAGTCAAATGAGTGCCTCTGTGCCGCGGAGTGACAAATGGACCGCAAATACATAAAAAGATAGAAAGTAGACAAGTAACAAAATGAGATAAGAGACGAGGTTGTTTGTTTAAAATCAGCGGCGACCAAACAAGGGACTCGGATGCATAAGTCAAAAGGGTTTCCAAGTGACCCACTTTCTTCTTCTGCCTCATGTCCAAACATTCGATAACAACTCCGATTCCTTAAATGGCCTACAATTTGTACATCCCATCGACACCAAACGGTTTCGACATCAATTTCAAACTAAAAGAAAAAACCAAAATATTTTATCCAATTTAGGACCGGAATGGGATCACTTGCGCTACATGGCGGCACATCTTTCTCCTTTATCTCCTCCGCCTGGTGACACCATATAAATGATCGTCAACGAGGAATCCGTCTGCTTGCGCAAAGACAAAGCAGGGGAAGGCACTTGTGTCCCCGTTTGGCCATCGTTTCAAGAGCGAATGGGCATTATGTCACAGCCGACACCCGACCTGGTGGTCGCAGGGCTGGGGGGAAGAGAAAGCTGTGCCTGAGAAGTAAGGCACGGTGATTTCCACGGGCCGGGCGATAACGCGACGACGGTCGTTGAGCGGAGAATTTAATGAGTCAGAATTGTATTTCGGGGACGTGGGCGTGATTCGTGTCGAAGAGAACAGGCTAACCTCAACCTACGCAACCTGTGGTTTCAGGTACAGTAAGAGGCGCGAGGTCGCAGGAACTTGTGTCGTTACACTTCTCCGGAGCTTTTGACGCGGCGTCAAAACGAACGCACGCGTTTGCTCTCGGGAGGGATAAAGCAGATCAGGTGGCGAAGGTTGCTTGTAAATTGCGAGTGTTAGTGGTCGGCCAGAAAAAAATCCCCCGTGGGTGCATTTCTCGCTTTTTCAAACCTGATTTTCCAGGTCTTAACTAGAAATTAAAGGCGCATTTTTTAAAACCTACGCACCTCGGTCGATCGTCTCGAAAAGTTATAACCCCTCGCAATTATTCGAGCATGGCTGGATGTTTAGGTGAACGCGTGCGCGCGGTGACAGTCGGGCCCATGGAATGCGCCGTATTGGAAACTTTCCTGGGGCTTTGGGCTGCGGAAAAGCCTAATGAGAGGCAACAATGTCTTTTGTTTATTGCACCCCCGCGGGGGTTCCCGGGGGAACTTTTGTTCCACTTTTACAGGCATTTCTTTCTGGGATTTCCTTTGACTTCGGTGGATATAAATATTTGAAAAATGAACAATTCTATTCTAATATAAAAATCATTGCTAGAATAGAAAGAAGAAGAGAAGAAGAGAATTAAAAGGAAATGGTTGGCAGGAAGTGCGACAAAGGAAAGAGAAAAGAGAGAAGAAAGGACGAAAGATCATTTCAGTTCATGAAAAGTATAACACTAAGGAAATAAATGTGTTTTATTTTTTATGCTTATTTATTTATATTTAAACTCTCTTATGTATTCCGTTCTATTTGAATCTATTTATGGCTTCTTTATTCTTTTTCCTCTACTTTCCTTCGACTTTTTCTCTTCTATTTTTATTTATATATGTATAATTATTATTTTCTCATTTTTTGTATTTTCCTGTTTTTAATTATCGAAATCTCATTAGTTTTGTTTATGTATCGAAATGTAATGTCTTCTTAACATAAACAATATTACGTAATATTATATTAAAATGTGGGATTTTATACTTTTTAGTATTTTCCATTGGAAAGTAACTCAAACAGACGCAGTCATGATTAGCTTTTCTGCTGTTGTCAGATGCTGACTTCAACTCCTCTGCAGAATCAGAAATTCTTTTGATCCAAATACTGAGCGTTTGTGATAATATAATGAACACTGGGGGGAAGGGGGCGGAGGGGGCGTTGAGAAGCCGTTTTGCAGCATCTCTCCAAACACCCAAGGCGAATTGTTTGAATCGGATTGATTTGGCCGGAAGTCGTGGGCTCTTCGTCAATTAATTATCAATACGGAGGAGAAAGGTGGTCGGGGGCGGCGGAGGAGGGGTGAGCCTAATTAAGTCTGCATTTAATTATGATAACGCGACGGCCCTCTGGAGCTAATTTGCTTCATCACTGCGTCGTTCCTTTGGCTCCCGCTTCCAAAGGAAAATTCCTGAACCGACACAAAAGCTCTCGACGAGGAATTAATGGTTTTTATGAGGAACAAGTCGAAAGAAGGTCCTCGTGGCCGGATGAATATTCGATTATTACAGTGGAGGGCCCGCGCATAAATCACGGGACGGCCATGATTTCAATTAGGCCCAAGCCCGCGTGATAGTTTTATTGGTGTGCAGTGTCTTCGGCGAATAATTGGGCGCGATTAGGCGCCTTCTGGGTCAAAGGTCGTCGAGATTTCAGGGAAAAAGTTTTCTCAAAACGAGTTAATTGTGGCGGTGATATATTAGCTGGGGAGCTCATCTTTTATTGAATAATATTATTTTGTTAATTTTTTATCTCCTTCTTTCTCTCTTTTTCTTCTGTAATTTATTTCTTTCTTTCTCCCTCATTCTCTTTTTGAGCAGCTCCTCAGATTCAGTTGTTGGTCTTCGACCACAGAGATGTTACACAATGTAACAGCAAAGTGACTAAATGTTGTCATTAATTAAACTAATTAAATTGCGGGTGGTGCTTCACGGCGACGGGGGATGAAACACATCGCCCCGACTACGCCACTGCTCCCCTAATTCCTTCCAAATCGATAAATCCTAGATAAACCAAAGGCGATTCTTTCCTTTGGCTTTCCATTGAAATCGGCGCACCGAAGATGTCTTCTTCCGATAACGGAGTTGCCGCCCATGCTGAGCCTGCCCGAGATCCGCTCAACATCCCCCCCCCCCCCGATCCCTTCCCTTATTTATTTATTTCAACCAATATGGCGCTCAGTTCAATTTTAATTTAATACAGAGGTATTCGGCGACCTTTTTTATCTGGTTAAAAGCATCGGTGACGGTTCCCTTCGGATGCTCTCAGGTTCACGTGACGGGGATGAAGGGGAGGCATCCAAAGGGTTGCCATCACTATTTGTGCTTTGGGAGTTTGAAACGCAGGGTCAGAATGACCCATTCAAGTTAATGTACCATTCCGCTTATTTTCTTTATGTATACTTTTTTGCTTTTTTTGTACTTTTTCCGTTTTTTCTTTTTTCCTTTGTCTACCCTTTTTTATGGTTTTCATTTTTTTCCTTTCCTTCTTTTTTCCTTTTTTTCTCCTCCCCCCAGCTATCATTCTGACTTGCTGTGTCAGCAAAAAGATGTGGGAAAAAATCTAAAATAAAGCAAAAACTGAGGGTCAAAATGACCACGTCGGTCCTTCCGGTGCCCACAAACACCTCAATGACCGTAATTTCCTTCTTCTTCTTCTTCTTCCTCTTCTTGGGCGAAAAGTGTCCTCGGGAGAGAAGATTCTCTCTCTCGGCCGCCTCCTCAATAAATCATCATCACTCGATGACAAAGAAGTTCGACTACCGCGTCGAGTAATCATTTCTCTCCTTTTTCTTTTCTTCAAAATCGAAGCGTGAAATCATTATGAATAATAAATTGAGTCCGCCATATTGGAAATGAGAAATCTATTGGATGATCCTCGAGAGGAGAAGCCAATTTCTTTCGAGTGCTCCTCCAGGAAATGGAACAACTCAGCCATGAGGTGTCCCTCTCAGGGCCGTAGGAAGGCAGAGTAGTGCAAACACTCACACTGGCTCGGACACTAGAAAGCTCTGACGGTCGTCAAACATGCTCTGTCATCTGACGAATCGTTCATTTTAATGTTTCCATCGGTTGATTTATGCGAGCGCTCCGTTGGTGCGGACAGGGTTGCTCGACCCGAGCCCAGGGGGTAGATTATCGACTCATTGAAACCTTTCGGACGTAAACAAAGCGAATGAAAAGATGTCTTTTCACCTCGAAGCAATCAACTTTTATTTGTATTTCGTCCAGCGAAAGAGGTGGATGAAGGACGATGGCAGTGATTTAGGGTTGGAGGAAAGAGGGTGAGATCTGCTGCCGGGGCGACAGGGAGGACATCTCCCAATGAGTGGGCGAATCATTTCCCCCGACAGTTTTCCTTTTTCCTCTTCACAGATGGCGAAGTGGAATTCATTTTACGAAGATTTCTTTGGGATCGTTTGCGGTCATGGACGAGGGAACTCTAATCCCGACAGGGGTTGCAAGGACTTCTCTTGGCGGGGGCAGAGCCCGAGAGTGGTGGGCCCCGCTCTCGGGCTACGCCCTCTCCACGTGTGAACGGGGCCCACAATGGCACCGCTCCGAACAATGGCCACATATTTCCTCTTGCGCGGGTCCCCAGGGCTCGATTCCAGTTTGTCAAGTGAGGAACAGGATGTGAGGGGCGGTTGTTCTGCCTCTCCCGCCCGCATTGAATGCTCGGGGAGGTGTTGCACCCACCACCAAGCCGCTCGAGAGCCCATAATTAAAACAATTGTACTCCTCAAAGGTGGTGTTTATTGATGTTTTCTCTCTGCGGTGGGCCTTAGACTCGAGGAGAGCTTTCGTAACATTATCCAAGGGTGGTGAAATTTTATTTTAAATATAAATAAGTGCATTTATTAACGATTATGTGTAGATGAAATAAATAAATAGTAATGGGTTAGGGTGCGGGGGTCGACGTCGTCACCACCTCCTTCTGCTTCTTCTTCCTCCTCTTCTTCGGGTCGGAATCGTCCTCGTAGTCCTCATCCTCGTCCAGGCTGTCCCCGTCCTCCACGTCCTCCGGCTCCTCCCCCACCTGCTCCTGCGCCCCCTCGGGGCCCCCCAGGGGCTGCAGCCCCTCCGGGAGCAGCTCGGTGGTGGTGCTCCTCTGGAACAGGCACGTCGGCGGCGTCTGGGGCCGATTTCCGCTGACGAGGTTCGCGGGGACGATGTTCTCGGAGAGGTTATTGACCAGGGCGGGCTCCGTGGACGTGGGTAGGGTGATGGCGGCCGGGATGGGACGACCGGTGACGACTGCAAGTCAAGAGAAGGTGAATCAGTCTGACGAAACAAAAAAAGATAAAATAGAAAATAGGAAAAGTGAAAGAAATAAGAAAATAAAAGAATGAAAGAAAGAAAATAGCAACATTACACGCCACATTACACTAACACTATTTTAATGTAATCTGAATTAAAAGCGAAAGAGAAAATACGTCGTTTCAGCTTTAACTCAACCCTTTCGTGTGCCGGTTCTTATCGAAGTGCGCCACACTGCCTCACCCAAGTAGTGTTTGTTCTTCGGCAAAAGTAGCAGAAGAAATGTTTTAAAACAAAATCTGTTAATAGGAGCGACAAACTCCAAACGGAGACAAAACAATGTCGTTGTCGCACAAAAATAAAGTAATTATTTCGACCGAGTTTGTAAACAACCCACTATTTGCTTTATTTACAACGACACGTTGCCCCCACGTTCGACTCGTTGCCCGTCTCCACTCACCTGTCTGCGTGTAGTTGTTCCCCGTCCACCTCACCTCCACCACGTACACCATGTAGTACCCCAGGTAGGAGCTTTGCGCCCCTTGCGCCCCCTGCACCCCCGCGCTCGGCTGCTGCCCCCCCTCGCTCCCCATCGTCTCGTCCTGGTTCTGGTAAATTATTATCGGCGGGGGGTAGTTGGGCTGCTGCGGTCGCTTCTGCTTCTTCTGCTTCTTCTGTTTCTTCTGCTTTTTCTGCTTTTTCTGCTTCTTCGGCTTCTTCGGCTTCTTCTTCCGCCGCTCCGTGAGTGGACCCCGTCTGCCCTCCAGCATGCCTGCAACCCCCAACAGCTCACTCCCTGCTCCTCCAAGTGTTTCCTCTGCTACTTACCATCGTCGAAGACATCGTCCTCTACGCTCAGTTCCTCCCCCTCATCATCGACACTCAGGTGCTTCTGAGGCCAGGTGATCACCTGAAGGGGGAACTGAGGGGGCGGGGGGAAGGGAAACGGGAAGGGGATGGAGAAGGGTCGGGGGAAGACGAGAGGGATGTTGGGGGCGACGACGGGGATGATCTGTGGGGGCGGAGACGGTTGGGGCGTTGCGGACGCCTTAGACAGGGGAGACTCCTCCTCCGCGAGGGTGGCGTTGTAGACCTGGATGGCGTCGTCCGGAGGGGGCGAAGATCGTTGGTCGGGCGGGGCCGCAGACAGGAGCTGAAAGAAAGAAAGGTTAGCAAACGTGGGCAGACGAGGGTGCAATAGAAAAGCTCTTACCGGAGTGAGAAGAAGCAGGATGAGGAGCGTATCCGTGGCCATTTTGTCGGTTACTATCGGTTACGGTGGCTGCAGGAGCGCTTTATAGCTGACAGTGGCTGTTTGCACAGGTGAGCTTTGGAATCGGGGTTTTCTGGTGACTTTGACACATTTCTCTCCTGCAGAAGCTGTCGGGGAATCGGGGTCAAGGTGCGTGCGTGGCGAGGTGTGAATTAGGGCGCACACGGTGAAAGCAAAGCTGTACAGCAAAGGAAACCTTATATTTTGGTGCCAACAGGTATTTTGTAAGGGAAACTGAGAAAGGGGACGGTGACGGTGACGCGATGAAATGAAAAGTCGCCCCCAATTCCGGCGCCCGCCGCCTCCTCCGCTCCCAAATTAAAAAACTTTCCAGAAGACAATCAAAATCTTTTTTATTTTTGTCTTCTCTTCGGATCTAAAAGCGGCGGGGGGGGGGGGAGGGAGGGAGAAGGGTAAAAAGTTTTATCTGAGTTCTCGCCATTTGCGATGAAAGCCGGAGGGGGGGGGGGGGGGGGAGGGGATTTCTCTCGAGAATCAAATTTAATTTGGCATTAGGGATAACTGTCATAATTGAAAGAAAAGTCTGACTTCTGAAAAATGGCTTCGTACTGAAGTGGTACAGCTTCAGATGTAAGTGGTACAGCTGACTTTTTTGTTTTTGATCTAAAATTGATTTTTTTAATTTTTTCATTTATCTTTCATTATTCATTGTTATCATCTTCTCTTCTTCCTACTTCCTTCCTCTTTTTCATTCAGGAATTAAACTTTTGGCGCTTATTTATATTACAATATATGTAATTGTATTGTTATATTATTGAATTGTTGTATTGTATAAGTAATTACTGACTGTTAGAAAAAATTATAAGCCCTTGAAAGGGGAAGTAATATTAAATATATAATTTATGTTTCATAGTTAATATATTTACATTAAATAGAAATATAATAGCTGAAATAATAAAAAACAACAAAAATTTAATAAAATTTAGTAAAACAATATATTTATATAAAATTTATTAGTATTAATTAAAAAAGCTAGAAAAAACTAGAAAACTCAATTTTATTGAAAAAATCAAAATTTTGGTATAAATGAAAAAGAAAGTAACAACAAATAAAACGTTATTTATATTGTATAATTTGGAAAATGGACGAAGAAAAATGGCGGCCAATTGTGCTTAATTTAAATCACAGTTAGATTTGATGGAGAAATGCTTCGTTGGCAGATAACAGAGGGAACCTTTCTCAAAGGAAACAATCGTCCAATATGGCGACGACGTCGTGCCTGTCACTTAATTCAGGCATCGATGAAGAAATAAAACCGCGTAATCACAGGTTTTCTGGCCGTTTCCCAACACCGGAATGGAGAAACACCTCCGTCATGGCGCCGGCGATGGCATCGCTCCTCAAATAACCGCCAATCAAGGCCGACCTCCCGCCCAAGCCGCCCAGACCGCCCAAAGCTCTCGCCCCGCACCGAGTAAGAAGCGGTTATTTCCGTTTCCGTTCCTCCTCCGTTATTTATAACGGGATGGGGGCGGAAGGGGGTGAAAAAATAAAGAAGGCGAGCGGAGTTAAGCACTAGGGGCTGAAACAATATCTTTTTCTTTTTTTTTTAGTTAAGATTTCGTTGTTTCTCTTTCCGGAAGGCTTTTGAGCGATCTGAGTGGGAGGGTGGGAGGGGCGGGAGAGGGGAGGGGAGGGGAGGGAACAAAAAGGTTTAATTGGATTACAAATTTTTTTATTTTTATTTTCGCGATGGAAGAAATCGAAAATCGTCGAAAAGATTCCACTTGGCTACGTCTGTTATCGCTTAACGGAAATTCAGCAGAGATTCCATTTTTTTTTTGATTTCACCCCCCTTCAACCCTTTTTTCATGATGAGAGAATTCCCTTGAATCTTTTTCTTCGGTCGCGGCCATTGTAGCTTTTTAAACGATGAGCCATCATCGCCATTATTTATACACACATTTTATTGTATTTATACGTTTATTTTATATTAATTTTACATATCAATATAACTGGATTAACCAGTTTTACTTTTATGTGTTTTTTTTATATATAAAAACATAAAATCTGGAAAAAAAGCCACAGATTTATTAGTTTTATGTAAAATAATTATTTTTTCCATGTCTTCACAAATTTATTCAGGAAAAATGTTGACTTGAACGTAAGTCCCGGACGGACGGACGGAAATAGTCTGAGGTTTTATAAATATATGTGATATTAAATTTTATAATTAAAATTGTTCTGTCGCAGTACTTATTTTGTACAGAGAACTTAATTATCTAGAGAATTAATTTATTTATTAAATTAAGAAAATTATTAAGATTACTAACTTATCCCTCGCACAGTTTCCCTTTTCTAAATGTCTGAACACAATCTTCTGAACAAACTCCAGGACATTCAGGGGAGGTCAGAGTCAAAGGAAAAGTTTCCGCTAATTCTTCTCACATTCTTTCCTCTCTGAGCATTTTATTCTTCTGCTGTCGGGGGGCGGAAGGAATCCGAGGGGTGCCTTTTTTCAAATGAAGCATTTCTTGAAATTGATTCAAAGGAATCAAAAGAATTATACGGTTAATATAACCCAACCTGAGGCTTTGCAATGGAAATTCCTTTCCGTTTCAGTTTCATTTTTTGCTTTTAAGTTGGCAAGAATTCCACTTTGGGGGGAGACTCGATTTTTTGAATTCCACAATGAAGTCTTTCTTTATCTTTTCGATTGAGCAGATGAAGACTGAATAGAAGGTTCATCAAGGCGCAACCTTCGCCTGTGAACGCGCGCGTAACGGTTTTACGCAGAGGAAGAAAACGCCCGCGTAAAAGTTTGAATGAATGGTAATAAAATTGGACAATGCGAAGCGTTTTTTCTTTTGTTATTATTTTAAAGGCGATTTACGTTATTAGTTGATATTAATCATCTTCTGCAGAGGAGGAGATTTGCTTTTTTCTTGGCTGGGGATGGGAACGAGGCCGAGGAAGATTTTATTACTTTCGACTTGTATTATTCAGCTGTCAATACTATCAGTGTTAGTTTGTCGCCCTTCGGCATTAAGATTACGCTCTTGTATTTTTTTAGGCTTTTATTATTTAGTTTTCAATACTATGAATAATATATTCAGCATTAAAATAACAAAATACACAAAACATAACGTTCTTAGTCTTCTGCTTTTTCTTTAATACTCTTATTTGCTCTTCTGTCTATTATTCTTAAGTTAAACTTTGTTTCTTCTGTTATTTAATTAATATTATATTTATAAATGTGACAATCGTAATTAAAAACACAATAACTTTGTTGCAAAAGGTTAAACTACTTTTTGGTTTCCAAAAGCATAAAATTTAAAATTTTAACTATTAAAGTAATGCTCAAAAGTATTTTGACAATACAAAATTTAATAGTTTCTTTGTTAATTATTTTAGATTTAATAAGATTTGCTTTTGTATTATCGTTATTTTTTGTATTTTATTTACTGTATTTTATATTATAGATACCGATACTATTAATAATATATTTGTCGTATTAAAATAACAAAATATACAAAACATAACGTTCTTCTTTGTCTTCTGCTTTTTCTTTAATACTCTTATTTGCTCTTCTGTCTATTATTGTTAAGTTAAACTTTGTTTCTTCTGTTATCTAATTAATATTATACTTATAAATGTTGTAAAACATATTAATGAAATTACATTTTGTAAGAAACTGTTACGGGTGGAAAACTACAAATTTTGTATTGTCAAAATACTTTTAAGCTGTACATTTTATTAAATGCAAAATTAATGAAAAAAGAAATACTTAAAAAAGTATACAAAAATGATGAGAAAAGCGGAAAAGAAAAACGAAAGGAAAAACACACAAAACCAACAAAAAAACAATCAAAGACAAATAAAATATGTAATAACTGGAAGTTTTGCCCCAAACGAGGATTTCACCCCCAAACCCCAAATAAACCCCCCGTCTTTACCCAAAGGGCATTTCCGCCGGATTTTTCAATGGCAAAACACAAATTATAAATGTCCCTCTCCCCATTATGCGTGGCAACCCCCACAATTTAATTATGAACTCGCTAATCCGCAACCGAAGGGGTGGCCATCGCATTGTCTTCGAACAATGCGACCGCGAATAAAATGCCCGAAATGATCCTCTCCCGAGTCGGGAAATAGTTGCCCGAGCAATAGATAATATGAAATTATCCAGATTGGAACGGACTCTCGGCTGCTCACGGCCGCGGTTTCTGAGGGTGGATAAAAATTTTAATAAAATCGGCGGTTAATAGGCCCTCTTTGAGCTTTGCTGCTCAAAAGCGTTGTTGGCTACTGTAGCGATTAACGCTTTCCTCAAAAGCTGTTGAGTTATGCGTCTGCCAGTGTTAAGTCGTAAAAAAATGATTTAAACCTCGATTATAGTTGTTTTAAAAGCCTTTTAACAACCGAACGCTGACTTCGGTTTATGGAGGCTTAACAGCTAAAAGTCATCGGATTTTATTAAATTTTCTTTATTAATTAACTATTTATGGGACGAGCGGGCAACGGTCCGAGCCTCGGCCCTTCCCAGGGTGAGCGAAAGCGCCAACTGACGCCCCCCGCGGTGTTGGAAGTGTCAACACCGCGCAAACACTCACTGCCAATTTTCAGGTAAGTAACCGGTGCAATTCGCAGACTGTAATTAGCAATAAATGCGGCGGTTTAATGGCTTAATTTCACGGGCGATTAAAGGCCGAGATAAAATGCCCGAGCAAATGGGTCGGCCGCCCCTCCCTTCGCCCGCCCCCACTCGACTATTCAAACTCTCATGTGATTATTGTTGCAACGTTCCGCCCCCTCTCACCCCCACCTCTCTCTCTCTCTCTCTCTCTCCCCATTTCCAATTTATCCAGAGAAGTGTTTCCAAAGTGTGGGAGACCACATTAGAAGATATTTTTATCGGGAAATTATCCGCTGTGGTGTTTTCCGAAACCACATAATAATATAAATATAATTAATCTGTTGAGAAACACGTGTTTGTGTGTGTGTGCACCGTTTTTGTTACCTAAGATCTAAAGATCTAAAAACTTTTCAAAAGATTTATGTTTAGATAACTACGAATTTTGCTTTCTATTGTTAAAGGGTTGACTTTGAGTACAGTGGGCAAAGTATTCGATTCAAAGTATTCGATATTGTATTTCCTCAAATACTGAATGCATTATATTCTTTATATATTAAACATTTTTAACAATTTTCGTCTAAATTTAATCTAATTTTTAGCGAATTCTTTATAGATTTAATGGTAATTAGTTTGTGTGGATTTGGGGTTAATAGTTCTTCAGCGTATTTTTTAGATTTTCTAAGATTTTGTTGTAGATTTGATATCTAAAGTCAGTTTTAGATATTCGTAGTTAGAATTAAAAATAAAATATAAAAAAGTTCACTCTTATTGAGAAGAGGTGGAGGTCGAATCTGAACAAAGTAGAAATTTAGAGATTGCAAACCAAAGAGAGAACCAAAGAGAGAAGAGGGAGTGGTGAAGAATGAAGGATATGAAAGAGAATTAGGATGTCTCAGCAACAAAACAAAGAGAAGATTAAAAAGAAAGAAGAAAAGCGACAGAAGATGACTTACATCAACAACAATTATGGCTGAAAAAAGAAAAAACGGCTTTATTTAGAGTTAAGTGCAATGGAATTATGGAGATGCATTCAGTTTTTGAGGAAATGTATTATATCTTATCTAAGGTATGAATATATATATAAATTCCCAAGTGGCAGCGAGGACGAACCCCGAGCTGCCAGAGGGGGTTGAAGCCCCCCAGTCTAATATAACTTCGCAGACATGTCAACAATTGAATGCCCTCACTCTTTTTTCTCCTTTTCGCCTCTCATCTTCAACTTTTTCAGACTCATCATAGATTAGTTTGAGGAAAAGTCATTGCTGGAAAAGAGCTTAAGGACGACCGCAGTCAGAAACGAGTCTGGAAAGAAGAACAACCCCTTTGCGCTTTTCACAAGAGAATTAAATGAAAATCTCCCGTTCCGCTCTCTTGCAACCCTGCAAAGCACAAAACCACCACAAAGCGCCCCATTGTCATCCACTTCCGACTCACCTGCGCCCAACATCACATGCACAATGACCACTTTAAGGGTTCTCCATGCAGCAGACGCTGACAAAGTGCCATCAATCGGGAACAGGAAGGGGAGGATTGCATCGGTGGCGGTCCCCCGAAGGGGAGGCTGAGGGGGTAGTGATTACTGTTGAACACTCGCGGGAGCCCAACGAATGCGGCGTAATGTGAAAACGACGGGAGAAGAATAAGATGGCGGGGTTGAATTTCAAATGGAGTGAAAGTTGTAAAGGGGTTGAAACTTTGAGGGAAGAATGGGACTCTTCAGAGTGAAACTTTTACTTAATTAGTTAATTTTCTCTACATGGTTCTTTACTTGTTACCTTTTCAGGTTCGCTTATTTAAATGCAATCGTTCGTATTTAATTTTTATATACAATACTTTATAAATACACTGTATTCTTTTATTAGTTTTAAAATTGTGAAATACAAACAATACAAAATACTGCTGTAAAAAATATCTAAAAAAGTATATAAATTTTACGAAAAATCAGACAAATGAAAAAGTTGTAAAAATATTTATTGAGAGGGAAAGGGTGTCCGATCATCCCCAAAGGACCGACTCAATTGGCAGGGGGTTAATCCGCAATTCATTCCCAAATAGTTACTCCTTCTGCTCTCCCCAACCACCCCTAACAGGATCATCCCTCTCCGACGCCATAACTTCACCAAAATTTATTACGGGCTGCCACCCTCACTTGTCATTCTTTTCCAGAGCTCGGAATCTCTTTTATTTCATTGTCTGGTGAGGGTTTCCGCCCCCGCCCCCGCCCTCCCCTCGTCTCATCCCGGGGGAAAACTCATTTTCTCCCCCGACTTCCCTCGGAAAAATAATCAGTATTTTAATCCGGGGGGCGATTTGAATATCAAAGAGGGAAGTAATGACGGTTTCTCGGGGGCGGGGGCGGGGGCGGTAGCATGCCAAACTAACATTTGAGATAATTAAACAGGAATTTCGATTAGAAAGTTATTCGAACGTCCGCCGAACGGGAAACTTGGCACGAAGTCATCCGTTGGAAAGCGTTCGGTCAACTCGAAAGCCTTTCCAACGAGCTTCAACACGAACGCCGATGCGGGGTTTTCCGCCCCTATTCGCCCGGGAAGGGGCGGCTTGTTTCACTTTCATTTAAATTAATTTTATACAGTTTTTATTGGGGAAATATGAAACAAAGTTTACTGCTCAATGCACGAATTATGCACATAATTTACATGCACTTTGGCGAACGGCGGAAGTGGAGACGCGGGGGTTGAAAGGGGTGACGAAAGTGAGCAGAAGAAGCGACGGGGGGTGAGCGTGGGGGGTTGGTGGGGGAGGGAGGGGGTTTGAACAGAAATTAAAAAGAGTTTGGGGATGTCTGAACGTCTCCTCGGGGGATTATCGACAAGCTGTTTATGTTTTCATGAACAATGTTTTAATTCAATTAACAGAGAGAGAATTTTTTAATTAATTAAATAATTAATTAAAGTGGATTTGATGCTCTCAACCACCTCGGAAACATCAAGGGAAATAATAATGAAGGGAGGAAGGGAAAGTTTACGGGCCAAAGGAAAGGAAAGTGCAAAAGTTGCTCAAAAATTACGTCTTGGGAGTCTTCCATGTTTCACTTCGGCCGTTATCTGCTCTTTGAGTCTTCGGCTTTTCAAACTCGACTGACAGCTCTTTCGTGGACCTTTTTCTCGAAAATGTTGTAAAAAAGTATTTTCGCAAGGAAATTATGTCCTCTGACAGTTTATCCGAGGGTTTTTGTCATTTTTAACTCAGTTTATCTGACCACGGAGAAGAAATGCCGTAAATTTTGACTTTTTCTTCTCAGTTTCCGAATGGTTGGAGCCCCCAAGAAGTGACCAAAAAACTCTAAAGAAAATCCAACTAAATAGAAAGACCGGTGTCACTTTTGACATTTCGCCTAAAAACGCTGATTTTGTGCTATTTATTGTATTTACTATTCGCATTTACTGTTATGGTTATTAGATAATTGGAGAGTGTCAGCAATAACACCCATAGCCGTTCTCGTGGTGTCGAACGTTACTGGACCGTTGGGGCTTCGGGTTGAGTCGGCAGTCCTCGGATTTGGTCGTCGGATGACGTCATTAGTGAATTCTTGGAATCTCTATGGCCGTTGTTTGTTCACAGAGTTTTTGGTCCAACAGAAAAATGTCAGTTAATTTTCTTTTTAATTTTAATAATATAGCGATTATCAATTTCATTTTCTTTTCTTTTGGTGTGGGATTACCGCCCTCCTCATCGGCGGCAGCGCCCCCTGGGGCGGAAACGCCCACTTTAGACAGTCAACATTAAATCATGTGAATCATGAAAATATTTTTTTCTTCCGCCATATTTAAAATTTTTAGTATTAACTCGTCGAAATAATTGATATAAAAGTCGAACAATGCCGGTTTGTAGTTGTGACCGTTGGATTCCAAGCACGGGGTTGTGCGATAATCTCGCTGAACCCTCTCAACACACCCCTTTCTCAACCAGCAGATCTATATTTCAACCCTTTCCCGAGTGAAAATTTTAAATTTGATAAAAAAAATTAAATTAACAAATTATCTGGAAAATGTTGAGAGGAGAAGCAGAGGACGCGAAACATCCCCCTCGATAGTTCCAGGCGAGGGAGGACGAGGAAGGGGATGATAAAATGGCGGCATGATTTTATGCAAGTCAAAGATCCCGAAATCCGAAAATAGATAACTTTCAAACGTCAGCGCGAGAGATGATTTAAGTCAGATCCAGGCCTGGAAAGGTTTTCTCCAACCCTTTCGATGAGGGCATCCCCCTCCCACCCCCGCCCGCCCCCCAAGAAACCTTTCTCGGCATCCTCCCTTCGGATGAAGCCAACTTTATCCCATTGTACTCATAACTTCTATTACTCTTAATGACGATGTTCGACTTCCGAATCCATTTTTATATTTTTTGCCCCTCACCTTCACCCTTATTTCCATCATTTCAACCCTTAGTTTTTACAATGTTTTATTTAACCTGTCGCCGACTCCAGCATCATTTTTTCGCACACTTCTCGCGAACCGATTTCTTCCAAATTTAGAACAAATGTTGCGCAATTAAATGGTAACCTTTCATTGTTATAAAGCAGAAATTAATTTCTAAAATCTTAATGCGGATGACGTCACGTGACCGCGCCATCTTGTGACGTCACGGGCCGTATGTTCCTCAACGATTTTTTTCAAAAACATTTTAATCCCATTTTCCTTTTTATTTCCATTTCTTCTCCATATAAATAAAGTCTCATTTTAAGTCCGTACGTCCGTCCGCGACTTCAATTCAATCCGGAATTTCCCGGAAATCATCTTTTAAAAATGAGACATTCATTCATTGGCCAAATGAAAAGTATAAATGGCGGCCACATTTGACGGTTGATTATTACAGGGATGCCAACTTAAGGGTTCAAAGATCTCAATGGGATTTTTTAGGGATTTTTTGAAGATGTGATTTATGATGGATTATAATGTATTAATTATTTATTTTATTTATTTATTTGAATTATTTCATGAAACTAAAAAATAAATTTCTAAACGGAGATTTACTTTATAAATTAAAAAAAACTTTATTATTGCTTTTTTATTTTAAATATGTACTGTACTTTTACTGTATTTTATTATGTTTTATTTATATCTTAAACATGGATTTCGGAATGATAGAAGCGTATTCGTCGCTTATGATAATTTCTGGGGTTGAATGGTGGATCAGAGGGTTGAAGACAGACTCCAGCAGTTATCTTTTTCTAACAGAACATGAAAGAATCTCCCTCACTTGTGAAAAGCAACCCCCGCCCCATCGCGACAATATTATATTTAATCTAACAAATACATGAATTCATGCCGCGATTGACGTAAAAAATGGGAAGGAAAACTCCGTTAAAATTTACAAGATGGCGGACTTTGGGTCGGGGAGTCCCGGGGGGCGGGCAGGGAGTGGAGGGGGGCGGAGAGGGGAGGGGGACGTAGGCAAAGAATTTAACGCACGAGTTTGCTTTTCTTTGGTTTAAATTGTGTCATTTATTTTTTGGTTCGTTTTCCACGAGGAAATTCAAGGCTCGGCATGAAGAAAGAGGGAGGAAGGGATGCTATACATCCCACCCCCTCGTCTTGTTGTTGTGCGGATAAAAATTAATCTTCGCCCCGGAAGCTGCACGTGGGATTTTCTGCGACAGGAATTTGATATCATCCCGGGAAATTGAAAACATTTCCCCCTTTTTTTTTCTTTAAGATTTAAAAAATGACATTCCTGAGGGGAGGGGGAGGGAATGCCGAATTTTTCGTGTCGCAGGGTAGTGATTGAGTTTTTCCGTTTCCGCCGGCGGTCAGCCCTGTCACCCTCCCCCGAGACGCCCAAACACAAACGACGAGCTCGAAAGTCGTAAATTTCAACCCCCGTTGAAATATTAACAAAGTTTCGCCCCCGCTAATTCTGACTTGATATTCTCCCACGGAAATTCAAAGGGGATGACCGAACGGAATTCAGATTGGAGGAAATCCAGAAGACGTTTTCATCCCCCAAAGATGGCATCCGATCGCGCTGTGTTTGGGGTGGGAACGAACCTTATCTTTCCTTCTCGATTTCATCAAAACCTTCCCCAATTTCGTTATCTCCTCGTCCCTCTCCCATCAACCCCTTCTTCCGTGAAACAATACGTCGGTTTCTTCGTTGTGAATCCGAGCTGAGGGAAATTTTTCGCCGGAGGGGATGAAACCGCCTGGAAGCAACAGATAAAGGTGAGTCTTTCGCCGCTCATCCCCCTCCGCTTTAACTGCTTCTTTATCTTGGGAAACACCAATAAGACGAAAATGAGCTTGTATACATGCATAATTCCAAACTGTTTTCTTTTTACACCCCCCGAGATTTTTTCCAGACTCGGTTAATTAATTTGAAATTCAGCGCAATTTTTCAACCCCCGCGGAACAAGCATCCGAGCGGGGAGGGAGGGGAGGGCGAAAGGGGCGGAAGGAAAGTGAAGAATAACGCCGAGAACTCACCCCCTAACGAAATCGTTAAACTTTTCTCAAAACCAAGTTTCGTTTTGCGAACTTCAAAGTTCATGGCTGGGGGTGGCTTGTTCTTGAAAATCCCATAAAGCACACTGGAAACGACTCTTCCGGGGTCTCCGGAAGGGGGGAGGGTCGAAGGGGTGAAAAAATGGGACCTCCGCTCTCAGTTTGCAGAATTCATCCCCCTCGGGATGAGCCCCTTTGTCTCGTTTTTATTTTTTCTGGGGGATTTTAACGTCTGGGGGAGAAAATCTTGGAATACATTTTCTACCCTTAAATATTTTGTTGAGATAATTTTTGAAATTGTTAATATTAGGAACGTCGAGAAGAACTTATACTGGGGGTCAAAACAACCCTTCGTATAATTAAGGCTTTTTTAGATTTAAATTACAAAATAATAAGTACATAATAATAAATTATAATATAATTATAAATAACAACAACAATAATAATAATAATAACAATAATAATAATAATAATAATTACATTTCGCATCTTTACTTACAATTACATACTGTATATGACATTTACAAAAAAAAATACAGTTCAACAAAATACAAATGTATTTTAAAAAGAGATGTCACAATTTACAAAGTTATCCACACCTCATTTGGAGTTTTAAATTAATTAATTATTTTTAAATATTTACTGTTGGCGCCATTTTTCTCAAAGGTTGGCAACCCTTCCCCCCGGGCGCAAAACCCTATACCCTTTTCCCACACTCAAAATCCTTTCGGTTTTTCGTAGAGAAATTGTTTACTCTCACCCGGGTCAACTCCGGCTTTCCTCCCTTAACCCTTTCACCCCCCAAAATCATTCACTCCCTTAACAAGTTCACATTTAAGGATACGGAAACGATAGTATCGATACTATGAAGCTTCAATATCGATCCCATCACGCGAAAGCAAATATTAAATTCTCGTGTGAACATTCACACTTGGCTTTCCGCGAACGGGGGAGGAGCACTCAAGACAACATTTCCCGAGAAATCTCAATAATTTCTTTTGCTGTCGCTCCCCCCCGACAACTCGCGACAGCAAACCGCTTTTAAGAGGAATTCCTCCCAATAAAGAGGGAAATTCCCGCGGGAATTCCCCGAGAGCATGTCAACCAGTACCTGGCCGTGCAGGTCCAGGAGCCACGGAGGGCGAGGGGCGAGGGGAGCAGGAAAGCCGAGGGCCGAGCTGGAGTTGTTAATTCCCCGAGTCGCTGTCGGGAAATCCAGGTGGCGGCGATCGCCGGGCTGTTCCTCCAACAGTTTAACGTCGGCGTTCGCGAAGGACCGTTCGTGTGGCGGTCGATCGGTGTTCCGCTGTTTCCAGCCGAGAAACGTTCGCTCGGTGTTCGGTCGGGCGTTGGGTGTGTGTGTGTGGTTTTGGAGGGTTGCGTGGGGGTGCGTGACTCTTTGGCGGCGGTGCGTGGCTCTCTATCTTGGTAATTATCCCCGATGGTAGAGGGAATGACCAAATTGTTGCTTGTTGTTTGTTGTTTGTTTGCAAGCGAGAGGTGACCGAATGTATATACGATAACAGGCAAATCTTTTTCAAAGTCACAGAGAGGATTAATCACTACAATTAATCGTGGGTTTGTTCGACTCTCTTTTGTGTCAAATAATAATGATATAATATACAGTAGCGCTCAAAAGTATTTTGACAATACAAAATTTATAGTTTACCATCCGTAAATTATATACAAAGTGAAATTTCATTGAAATACTTTACAGCATTTATAAATATAATATTAATTAAAGAAACAATGAGTTTATCTTTAGAATTATACTATAATTATACCTACTAATAATAGAACTAAGGAAGATTATTAAGAAGAATGTTATATTTTGCACATTTTGTTATTTCAATACTGACAAATATATTATTAATTATTTTGATAACTAAATAATAAAACCGCAATAAAATATTACATAATATTTATTGTATATAAAAAAATATTACACAGTACTTAAAATTCTATATTACAGTACTAATAATAATATTCTATACAGTATTACAATATAAAATAATATACAACCGTAATAAAATAATTAACTAATAAGCTCTTAAATTTTTTACTGTCAAAATACTTTTAAGCGCTACTGTATATTAATATATGTATTCGTCTCTCATTTTGAAAAACGCTTAATATTATATTTATAACAGTATATTTATTTGCTTTCTTTTGGGAGTTTAAAAAGAATTATATTATATAAATATCGTTGAAATAAATTGATCCGAAAATGGCCGAAAAGTCTAAAAATTATTAACAAATATAAAATATTTATATTTTTTATGAGCGTTTGATATATAAATGTATACAGTATATATAATATATAATAAAATAAGTAAAGTGAAAAAATAAACAGACAGGAATTCACCAAAGATTATAAATATATACATATTTCTCTGTATAAATAAATAAATAAATAAATAAATAAATATTGACTTTCGTTCGTTCGTAAGTTTAAATAAATAATGTTTATCTTCAGTTAATAAATAAAACATCAAAAACGCTGCCTTATTTAAACATAAATAAATAAATATCGTAAATAAGAAAATTCAGTTGGAGTGTTTAATTAAATATAATTGTTTTTTTTGGAAATCGGGACAAAAGTCCCGTCCCGATTTTTGGGAGAAAAGAGCAAATGGAAATGAGCCTGGATCCGTCGCTGAAGTTTGCTGACAAAACGAGAGCAAGCAGAACAAATAACTCCCCGCTCGGCACATGGAAAATTCAAAAGAAGAAAATTCCCTCGGATTTTTCTAATTTTTCTTTGTTTTCGTTCCAGGTAAGATTGAAAGTTTCCATTTTGCTGAGGAAAAGCTCTGCCCCGAGGGGACTTTCCGCCCCGGCTAAGCTAAGCACAACCGCCCTCCAGATGTCCCGCTTCCCACTGGACCCTTCTCGGGACATCCGCGTCCTCCTCTCCGTGGCCAGACGATCAGCAACGCAACATGTCCTCACATCCGGAGATTTTCATTAAACCGGAAAATGGTTTTAATTAAAATATTTTCCGGGCGAAAGGAAAAACCGGGAAAAGCGGGAAAATCGGGAGTTTCCATTTCGGGGAGAGGCTCCTCCAGGAGACGGGTGGCGGCCATCGCAGGACATTTTGCCAACACTGAAATGGTTTAACTGTTTGACGTGGGATTAGAAAGCGGAAGTGCGTGGGCTGTCTTCTTTGCTCGGGGAGGAAACCCCGATTGAAACGTCAGCTATTTTCCTTTGCTGTCATTGTGTGGGGTTGTTTGACACCCCACCGCCCCTCAGGGATCAAAATGACCGCTGTTATTTCTTTTAACAGATAATAAATCATTTGTTACTTTTAATTATGTTCCTCTCTTTTCTTTTTCTTTCTTCGTTTTTTCCTTTGTTTAGGCTTTTTCTTTCTTATTTTCCTCTTTTTCTCTGTTCTTTCCCTTTTTCTTTCTTATTATCCTGTTTTCTTCTTTTTCTCTCTTCGTTTCCATTTTTTTCTCCTCATTTTAATTCTTTTTTTCTTTTTCCCCCTTTTACATACTTCACTTTTTCCTTCTTTTTCATGATTTTCTCTTTCTTTCCCTTAATATAATTCAGAAACATTATAAATGAGTTTTTTGAACTTTTGCATCCAATCAGTCGTTCGACTGTTTATAACAGAAAATAGGAATGATATAAAATATGGAAAACCCTTTAAGTCTCTCAGGTCGCTGACTTGTCCATTTTCCTGAAGGACGTGTCAGAAGACGATTAATCAGCGAGGGGGCGATCATAATTGGACGGAAGGAGCGACAGCTTTTTTATCAGCTATTGGCTGACGATGAGATATGATAATGTCGCCTCTCGGGGGCGAGCGGCGGTCAGCAACCCCTGGGGATCACACGGGCATCGCTCGAGCAACAGGAGAAACCCTCTCGGGGTCTCCTCCCCGACGACAGCGCCAATTCCCACAAATTGTCGAAAGGCGAGAAAGCTCTCGTTGAACCCTTTCAGAAGATGGCTTATAAAAGCTTTCTAAAGCCGTTTTCGGCTCTCGAAGGGAATGTCGGCTCTTAAGGATAGAGTAATCAGAT
>JAQIBA010000067.1:0-13313 GCA_028293925.1 Brueelia nebulosa | reverse complement strand
TCCCCCATTGGGAAAACTATCGGGAAATACTCTTCGATTCCGGGGGTTGGACAGGTCCAGGGGAGTACCTGAAGTGATGGGGGAGAGAGGGCGGGCGGGGGTGGATTAATTTTACTGAAAAAGCAGCAGCAGATGTTTTGTGAGCGTTAAAAAATAACTTGTGCTTTTTACGCCCCCGTAATTTATTATTTCCAATAAGACGAGGAATGAAAAAAAATATTATAAGGGGTGGGAAGAAGAGAGGTGGGGGTGTTAAATCACGAAAGGGAAATTACATCGCTAATTTAATAGTGAAAAGTACGGGGCATTTGCTTTGAGGCGGCGATGGCGTTAAAAGTTTGGAAATGGGGGCGAAGTCCGAAAGGGCGGGGGGGTGAGGGTGGTTTCACGGAAATAAGCGCTCTCGGGGAATTCATCCCCTAAGGCTCGCCGTCCAGAGAAATGTCGGCCAAATAAATGAGGCCACAGACCGCCATTTTGTTTTCGAGCGCAGAGTGAGACACATCGCGTCAGCAGTCCGCAGTCAGCATTTAATATAAACTTTTGATTTAGAAATTGGAAAAAGTTTTAAACATAAAATTCACCTCGAAAATATATTAATTTCTAAGAAGAAAAATGAGGGAAATGAAAAAAAATTCAAAGATTGAATTGGAGAAATGAATTACTTAAGTTTGAGAATAATTTTTATGAGTTGTAATAATTCAGAAAAGAGCGCAGTGGAGACATTTGAAACACGTGTTTGTCAAAGTGTTGAAAGTGTTGAAAGTGTTGGACAGGACAAACATTAATGTCCTTCATCTAAATACGTAAATGCGTTAATTAATAAAACTTGCCCCAATGGAGTATAATTAAAAATAAATAAAAGAATAATTATTTATTATTTTTTCATCTTTTTTTAAATCTTATTTAATCTTTCTTCTTTATTTTTCTTTAGTTTTTATTCGTCTGTCATCTTTCATTGGTTTTTCTTCCTCATCGTCTTCTCCATTTTGAATATTTCTTCATTCTTCTTTAGATTTTCTTCTTCTCCTTTTTTAGATTTTCTTCTTTTTCAACTCTTTTTAGATCTCCTTTTTCATCTTTTTTTAGATTTTCTTCTTCTTTTTTTAGTTTTCCTTCTTTTTTCATATTTTTTAGTTTTCCTTCTTTTTTTCATATTTTTTAGATTTTCTTATTTTTTCATCTTTTTTAGATCTCCTTCTTTTTCAACTCTTTTTAGATCTCCTTTTTTCATCTTTTTTAGTTTTCCTTCTTTTTTTCATATTTTTTAGATTTTCTTCTTTTTTTATATTTATTAGATTTTCTTCTTTTTTAGTTTTCCTTCTTTTTTCGTATTTTTTAGATTTTCTTATTTTTTCATCTTTTTTAGATCTCCTTCTTTTTTCAAATTTTTTAGATATTCTTTTTTCAACTTTTTTTAGATATCCTTATTTTTTTATTTTTTTTAGACTTTCTACTGCTTTTTTCCATCATTTTTAGATTTTCTTCTTCTTTTTTTCAACTTCTTCTTTTTCTCTTTCATTCTTTTGATTTATTGTAAAGGAAAAGTTCTTCTCTTAGAGTCATTATTGTCTAACAGCTTAACACTGTTCACTGATTTCTTTCTCCCCTTTACAAAAGTAAAATCTCAAATCCGTCCCTTTCTCTTGTTGTTTCAAAATTCAAAAAAAGTGAGGAACGGAAAAGTCAAGCAGAGACACAAGCTCACCCCCACCCCAACCCCCAGCCACCCCCATATCCGTAATTCTCATTGTGGAGATAGAGAGTAAAACTCTTTTTTATTCACTTTTTAAAAAAATGAGAAAACTTTTTTTCATCAAACAGTTTTCACCCGGTTGAATAAGTGCAAGCGATTTTTCATCTTTCCCCCGAATTAGAAAACCGGCCTCTCGATAAGCTATCGATAATCCTTCTTTGTCTTTTTAAAAGGCCAAAAATCTACATTTTAAAGTCCCACCGAAAGGGGTAAATATTTTCCCTCAATGCAAAGCCTTCCCTTCTTTGCCTTTCGGGGCACTTACGCTCGCACACCTCCTCAAAGAGGCAAAGTCCAAATGCCTTCGGTTAGCCGATGCTAATTGAGTTGGAAGAGGAAACGGAAACCCATCGGTGGAGGAGCCTTTTAGTCGCGGTCGCCCTCCGCCCCCTCCGCCCCCACCGCCATCTTGTGTCAAAGCCTAAGTCGACTTCCCTTCACCTTTCACGTGACTTCTCATTTTTACACTTGGCAGCTTTTAGAGGTGATTAACAAAGTTTTAATGGGGTGAGGCCTCAGGAAAACCCCCAAAATGTTCTCTCCCCTTTTCCTCTGCTCCGAAGAGGGCGGACCAGTTGACCTCTCCTCTTTGCTGCCTCCATTATTATTCATTTTCACTTGTTTACCAAACCGGAGGAGAGAATTCCTCGGCAAACAGGGAGCGGTGTCAGAAGACAGTTGTCCGAATGTCGCAGAGAGGAGAATCTCTGGAAGCGCCCACGCGGGCAAACATTGCCTCAACATTGGCTAAAGGTGTGCTGGCAATAGGCAACGGGAGCTCTGTATATAACTGTATAACACTAAGGGGCTTCTCCCTCGCCTTCCACGTGTATAGCTTATTGCAAAAGCAGAACATGAGCTATTGCTTTGAAATAATTCCGTGTTCAGACGAAGGCCATGAAAGGCCGAATCCTTTGCGAAAAGAACTGCCTTCTTTCCTTGAGACTAATGCACATAAAAGGGAAATGAGCGAAGGGAAAAAAAAACGGAAGCGAAGCTTTTTTGTCGTGAAAAATTGAATTTCGACATGTTTTGAATTTAAAAACGTCAATAAAAGCCTCATTATTAACATGAAGATAGTTAATTCAAAGGAGAGGGGATTGGCATAAAAAGGCTGTCGAAATCTCCTTTCGCAGGAGAGGGGGTGAGGGGTGGGGGGAGTGGATGGGGTGGAGGGAGGGCGGGATTTTATTTAGTGACAGAAACCAGACGGGGTTCCCGAGTCAAAGTTCGGCACAACTGGAATCGGAGAAAATAGTCTGGCTTTGTTGGGGAAACTTAGAAACTCAGGGGGAGAGGATGAGTCGGGGTACGGGGAGGGGTGAGAAGGGGTGGAAGGGTTGGGAGGGAGGGGAGGGTTGACTTTCCAGGGCTTCATCCCGCGGCGGTGCAAGGGAAACATGGTTTCCTCGTGTCGAAGGCCTTCTATTCATTTTCTTTCACCTGTAAATAAAGAGTCTAATGCCACGACTGTTTTTTGGGGAAAACTTATAATTGGTATATTTATACTTATAATTGTGATTTTTTTGCCTGAGATGTCCTTTGGCTCTCTTTAGACTTTTGAAAGCAATAAATAATTACATAAAATGTTGGCAAAAAAAGTATTATAATTTTAATTATATTTTATTGTTAATATTTATTTTTTATTTGTGTTTATATGTAATAAAAGTTCGATGTAACTGTTAAAAAAGTTTTTATATATATACAATTAAAGTGAATTATAAAATATAACTTGCACAAACATATTTGTAAATTTTTATTTCTAGTTTATTTATATTTATACTGCTTAAATATTTTCATATTTATTCTTATTTATATTTTTAAAATTATTATACTCATACTTTATACTATTATTATATTTATACTTTTAAAATTTTATTAAAAATGAAAATCTCATATTAATTCAGAACCATTTTATGTATTTATTTATTTTATGATGTAAATTTAAAACAAAACAAAGAACCGAATTCCAAAATAAAATAAAACAAAAGCTTCTTTTCTTTTATGAAATTATAATTTAATTAATTTAATTAATTATTAATAAAAACTTTTGGGGAAATAAAAGAATTTAAAGTCCGTTCGACACAAAGTCAATATCGATCGACGCATCCGAATGGGGTGCGGGGCGCGGGGCTGCCAAGAGATTTCATATTCGGGGGTTGGGGGTGACTTATGACCCCCCGACAGAGTTATGGGGGGCGGTGCGGTCTGGGGGGGGGAGTGCCCCCGCCCTTGGAGCGTAATAATTTCCGGGGAATGGCTGTTTCCCGGGGTTTCCCTCCCCCAATAAAAATTTATCGCCGCCAAAAGGTTTTCTTCTTTTAAAAAATTAATTTAAATAATGGAGTGGAGACTTCGGGGGGCAATGGGGGGCGGTGAGGGCGGTGGGGGGACTCTCGTTTCTTTGTTATTTCTTATTTTTTGTCCTTCTTTCTTTTTCATTTTCTCCCTATTCTATCTCTCTTTAAGTTTTTTTTTCTTATTTTTCTTTGTAAGTTTTTCTTCTTCCTTATCGTTCCTTTCCTTTTTCTTTACTTTACTTTCTTTACTTCATTACTCTTCTCCTTCTTTTCTTGTTTTCTTTCTTTCCTCTTTTCCATAATCTATGATATTAAATCGTCTTCCTTTAATTTTATACCTTTCCAACACGAATTTATATAACAACCACTACGCGCTTAGGAACCATTAACATACAAATATAAAAATCTATTAAAATGACGCCTGTTTTAATATAAAATATAATTCTTATCACTTCTTAATTAGGGTTGTAACTCTTATCACATTAACGCGCAGAAGATACTGAAGCAGGACGATGAGGAAATCGAGGGATACAACCGGATTTGATTTAATCACTCGGAATGAGGAGAAGACCAACAGAGGGATCTGAGGGGAAATAAATTAGACATCCCTCCTCTCCCCTCCCCTCCCCTTTCCCTCAGAGGGTTATCGAAAAGGCTGCAACTGTGTTATATTCAAATATCGTTATGCTAATTTCGGCTTTTGCTTTGCCTCATTCGCCTTTTTACGAAACCTTAACGAACCTTTTGCACTTTTAATTTGGTTCTTCCTTCTTCTTCTTCTTCTTCTTTTTCTTCTTCTTCTTCTTCTTCTTCTTCTTCTTATCCTCACTGATATTAAATAACTTCACATGCAGTTAATAAAGCAAATGGAAACGTTGTCAAATACGTCAGCAAATAAGAAACAAAGCAAACAAAGTCAAACAATTTTCATTTTAAAATTTAATAAAGAAGCCATCTTTACATGGGTTTCCAACCTTAAAGCTTCTTCTCTGACCGCAAACCCATTCGCAGGGAGCTTTGAATTACAGCTTTCCCGGGCAATACAACATTACTTTTGTATTCGGTATTGTGATGATTTCATTTAAAGTGAATGCACATTTTTCTCCCACTTTTCACTTCCTCGTTTCCTTTTCTTCCCTTTTCTGTTCTTTATCTCTCTCATCCAGTTATCTCCTTTTTTTTTCTTCTTGTTAAAATACAATAACCCTTTATAGTGAAAACAATTTTGCATGAAAACTAAATAAACAAACGGAAGTGAGTCCGACTTATTTATTCTTTCTCGAGGGATATAATAAGCGAAAGGCTCGGCATTCATTGCAGCCCTTAATGAGGTCCTCCTCCCCGATCGAACAACCCTCCGCCCCACATCCGGCTGGGGGAATCATCCCCCAACAGTCCAACAAAGTTTCCCTTCCAATTATCGCGAGGGAGAAGGCTAACCTCAGGAAACGCTAAGACAACTATTTCAAACAGAATTAAACTCCGTCCCACATTAATACTAAATTAAATTCTCACAAAACTCCCCCTCCGCCCCGACACCTTCACCCCCGACAGGGGATGAACGACTCTTCGGCTGCTTTTAGCATTTTAAAATCATATTTCCCGCCAACGACCTTTGCTGATTCTAAAACAATGGCCGCGTTGAATGTCAGACCGTAGGCGCGCCCTCTTTCTCCTCTTCTTCCCTTTTGTCTTTCAAGTGTGCACACGTGCATCTACTCCGCGTCTTTCCAGAAGACGCCAACACTTTCCAGGATCCTCTAGAATGCTCCAGAATTTTCCCGTCGTCTGCCGCCCTCTAATAATCATCCCCTCACATTTCATAAACAGGGCTTAATGTTACCCTCGCGTGTGTTTGCTTCGCCGCCAATTTTCACTCATCTATCCAGAAGATCGCATCGATTGAGGGTGGGGGAGGGGAAAGCCTTTTAGCCGCAAACTAAAAGCAGACCGAACGAAAATTTAAACTGCATTAAAATAATAGACGACGACGGGGGCGGTTATTTGAGCTGAGAAATGTTACTTCCGGTTTCATGTGGTTTTCGGCCGTCGTCGAGTTTTCTTCCCCCGGCGACACGAAAAGGGAGGAAATGACTTCTGGAAAGGGTGGTGTCTCTCCTGGTGGATTATCCTCCCCCTCTTCCCCGGGAATTTCCGATGACATGTCGAGGGGATGACGCATGACGTCATCAAGGTGAGCGCCCTTTGTTCGCTCCCCGCAAACGAATTCCCGCCGGCGGCGGACAATTTAATAAAACTGGCAACGCCGAATTGAAAGTTAATAATTAAAAAATTAGTTTTTACGAGGGGGAGGCGGTTTCCCGGGGAGAATTACCAATTCAGGGAGCTTTCAATGAATCGATGGGGCTGCGAGTGACTCAACGGGCTTTACGGCTCTTTTATTGTCTTTTTAATGAGGAGCATAAAAAGTACACTCTGTCTGACCGCCGTTGATTGAAAGCCATCGCGCCACGCCCACAGCTCGGGGATCCTCGGGGGTGACTTTGTCGGTTCTTTGAATACAACCCTCGAAAGAATAAGTCAGAGGAAATTCCCAAAATGTGACTAAAAATAAAGTTTTGTTAATATTAAAATAATACAATAATTTTACAGAAAACTGTTTGACGAAAGCCCCGGGGGTGGAAAATCTGCTGAGGGAGAGTTCAGGTCGTGCGTGAACTGAGCGAAGCACAATTTGAAAACAGCAACGAAAATAACAAACATGAGAGGGGGGGAAAAAAGGAAAATATCACAAAGAAGAAAAATAATTTTGATTCTGAAAATAAGGGACGGAAACGTTTCTGATAGATGAATACAAATAATGGGGGATGATAGTGAAGGGGTGGGGGGATTGGGGGTTGAGACAAAACAAAATTTAGATTTTTCCGGAGAAGTTACTCAAAGGTTTCAAAGGTTGTTGTGCCTTTCCTTATGACAGGGGATGAAGAGGGAGAGGAGGGGATGCGGACAAAAACAGGGGAGGCATGCACTCGGACACGGATTGCATGACCGGGGGTGGTTCCACCCCCGCGCGACCGCCCCCGCTCCAAAAACCAAAAGCGTTCTCGTAAATCTTCGCGCTGTTAATAAAATAAACGCTTATTCAGAAAAAAAAACGTGTCATTAACAGATCTTTTATTCAAAAACACAAAAAAACTGATTACGTTTGACATTATTTACAATCGGCGTTATTTATAAGGCGGTGGAGAACGAGAAGAGAGAGCAGCCCGCAAGCCAAGCAGAGGACACGCGTCCAACTTGGGCTCACGAGGGAAAGCGTTGGAATAATCCCGCGACGCCTCCCCGGGGGCGAAGGGGGTGACGCCTCCCCGGATATACAATGTGGGATGGTGGGGATGGTCGTGGAGGTGCGGGGGAGGGAGGGTGAAGACGTCGGGGAGGGGCAGTGGGGGAGCGAATGACACGGAACATGAGGAAGTGATTCGCCAGCGGATTTTTCTGACATTTTTTGTGCTCAAAGGTTGGCAACGCGACATTTGTATGAAATAAGCTTCTGACCTTTTGTCATGTTCGCATTTTCATTTAGTTTCAGAGAGAGATAAAGAGAGAGAGAGAGAGAGAGAGAATTAGAATGAAATGGAAAAGAGAGAAAGTGAGAAAGACAGAAAAGAAGAGAATGAGAAGCAAATTTAAAGCAAAATGAAGCAGCAGCATTTAAGACAACAGCGTGAAAGACACAGCGGGAAGCGGTGGGCGCTGTTCAGTCGTTCAGTTGTTCAGTTGTTCAGCGAGGGAGGGCCACCCGAGACAATTCGTGCTCAAGCACTCGCGCATTACAATAACAAATGAGGTTTTGTTTATTAACATATTGTGAGAAATGAGTGGCACCTCCCGAAGACTCCCCGAAGACTCCCGGGGGAGTCCCACTCGATATTCCTCCCCCTCCCCGATGAAAGATGGCTCCCCTTGGGCGACTCCTTCACAGAAAGAGAAGAAACTTTTCCTTTTTACTGTTTACGTCTTGGATTTTAATTCTAAACTTGTCAAATAATTTGAAAGCTTCTCGAGATTTGTGAAATTGAATGATTCCACATTTTTTTATCTAACGGAAATAGAAATTTCTTCTTGGGGGAGGGGTGACACCAGAATCGATCTTCCCCCCGCTTCCCTTGCTCGCCCCCAACCGGGTGACGTCCTCCTCCCGCCCTTCTCCCGATGGCGAGGGGCGCCGGGAGTGAATGGAAATCTCATCAAAGAAATAAAAACAAAAGAAATAAAATGTAGCCGACGTTGTCTAAGAATCTTGTTTCACCCCCTCTTAAGGGTTGGAATGGTTAGTGATCGCTTCCTTCGAGGGCGGCACGGCCAAAGCCGGGCTTGGACGATGATGAGAAAGTGGGATTATAAGGGGAGGAGGGGGAGGGCGGAAATGGGGGGTGGGGGATGATTAACGCGGGGTGTGGGAGTACCGTAAATCGCATCCGAACGCCCCCCACGTTCCTCCCCCATCCCCCGGCGAGGCTTTCCTCGGAAAAGGAAAGGAAAGTAATTTATATGGCGGAAATTGAAGCCATTTTTCCCCGATTGTTTCTTTGGGGGGCGGATGGGGAAGAAGGGGAAGAAGGGAGGAGGGGGGGAAGGAGAAAGAACAACATATTTTTCGCTCATTGAAAACTTTACCAGAAATTGACAAAAAAAGAGACGAAAGATAAATAAATAAGAAAATGAAAAAATGGCCGCATTTGTTGGAAATCGCCAAAACCCATTTTCTCTCTCTCTCTCTCTCTCTCTCTCTCTTTTACCACTTTCTTGATTCTTGTGCAACCCTCAACCGTTAGACCGATTTTTCATCGTCATCCCCCGCTGTGATGTTTCGCTTTAAACCGGAAATTGCCAATTCGCAACCCCTAATAAATAATAAGACATCGCCAAAAGTAAATTTTTATTTGGACTAAATGAGAAACGGAAATTATTTATGAGTCCATCAAAGACAGTTTTCACGAGTGAAAATTCTTAAGTTGTCCTTTTAATCTGATTTGGTTGTCTTAGAGGGATGAAATGAATCTCACCCCTTTAGAAAGGGTAGTTAATGACTGTTCCCATTCTTGGGGTTCCAACAGCTGAATGAGCTTCTTTTTTTGACGCTTTGCTTACTTCGACATAGGAAATCCTCAGATGTTCTCCCCCCGAGAGAGAAAATGCCGCATCTCAATCTCTCTCTCTCTCTCTCTCTTTCTGTTTCTCTCTTCTCCCAAATTCAATTTCCTGTCTCGTGTTTTCATCTGTCGAATGTAAAAATGGGGGATGGGAAAGTGAGGGGGTTTAAGCGAAACGGATTGATCGACTTGTTGCTTATAAAAACTGTGGATTCTTTTCCAGGCACAAATGACGCCTTTTTTGCCACCCCCCCCCTCCCCTTCCATCTCTCTCTCTCTCTCTCTCTCTCTTTCTCTCTCTATTTTCTTGGGTAGAATCTCAAGTTTGGTTTTCTTCAACGGTTTTATGAATTTTGGAAAGACTTAACAACGATTGCAGTTAATAATTATATTTAAGAAATAATTCTCTCTTTTCCCCTTTTTTCTCTTTATTTTTCTCTCCCTTTCTCTCTCTCTCTCTCTCTCTCTCTCCCTCTCTCTCTTTCTCTCTCTCTCTTTTTCATTGACCTTTCAGTTATTTTTTGTTCTTTTTCTTTTAACGTGTTCAGTTCGCCTGCTGTGGGTTACAGTGTCCACTGTCTGATCTCTAAAAGGTCATCCCTTAAGTTCAACCCCTATGAAACGGGGGAGAATTCAGCTTTAACAAAGTTTCTACCCTTCACTTTTAATTTTAAATAAATCATGTATTTTAAAGCATTCGTTTAATTTGGTAGCCAAAGGGGTTTATGAAATCAACTCCAGAGTACTCCATCGTTTCTCTGCTTAGGGGTGGAGATATTATGACGTATTGACAGTATTAGAGTAGCAAAGAGGGAAAAATTGTTTGACGCACTTGATCAAAGGGGATGAAATAAACCGGCCAATCACGGGCGACTCTTTGAAAAAATCGGCGACAGCAACGACAGGGAAATTCGTTTCCACTTAAAGGCAGCCAACCACTTCAAAATGGCGGAAATTGTTTAAGCACTTCTCGAGCCTCATGAAATTCATTTCCCTCCCTCTCACCCCCCTCCCCTTCTCTCTCTCTCTCTCTCTCTCTCTCTCTCCCTTTTAAATGAAAAAAAAAATAAAAATAAGAAAGGATTTACTCATCTCACACAGCTCACAAAAATTTTAAATATCCCAAGGCTTTTGTTTGCTTTTTTCTCCCCTGTCGCCGACAAATATTTGCTCTTGCTGCTGCTAAAGAGAAAAAAACAATAAAAATTAACTGACAAACAACCTTTTCCTCCCCTCCCCCTCCCCCTCGCCCCCACCCACGCATTCCCCCCAGCCCGCTTTTTAAAGCCACCCCGTCTGCCCCCGGCCGCCAACCGCCACGGCGATAAACCTCCCCCGACCGCAGATAATCGCTCATCCATGCGATCGCCCGCAAGGAACTCCGACAACCCTCCGCCCCGCACCCCCCTCACGCTTTTGATTTAGAACTGACAACTTTGGAAAGCTCAGCCGTAAAAATAAATTATGGCAATAAAAAGCGCCGTTTCCGCAAGTTCCTTCCTCCCTTCTCGCGTTTCTCAACTTATTACTACCCCTCACTGGGGGCGAAGCAGCTCCGAATTAAAACCTGAGGCCACGGGGGATGGAACCCACCATTCATCCCCCTGCGCCCCCCCATCATTTACAACTCACCATCAACCCTTGGTGAGACCACTCCACTTTTTCTGCCTTTCTTAATTCTTCCCTCTCCGTTTTTTTCTCTCTTTCTCCCTCTTTCTTCTCTTGTACCTGTTCTTTTCCCTCACTCTTTCTGTTCACCTGTATCTATCTTTGTCTCTGTCTTTCCTTCTTCCTCCCGCCCCCTTTCAAACTGCCCCGATAATTATAATTTTAATAATTAATGATTGCAAATTCCAAGAAAAAGGCAGTGTTCGCTCTCTTCCAATTAAAATATGAATTTTCCATGAAAGGTCAAATAAAAAATTAAAAAAAATTAATTAATAATTAAGGTTTCACGGTTCGTTCCGCTTCTGACTTCGCTCAATAATTCAAATTAAAATGGACAAACTCAGACCTGAATTTTTCGTTTCCGCCCTCTCCCCCACCCCTCCATATTTTACTAATTATCAATTCCACCATTCCTTCGCCCATTTCCGACTTCCAAGGCTTCCGCCCCCGCCCCCGCGGAAGAACAACTCACCCCTCCTCCGCTCCCTCCCCTAATGACCTCCCCCAGTTAATATTCGTTGCCCGCCCCATCCCCTCCCTCCCCCAGTCCTTTTAAGGGCTCAATTAAGCCTTAATTGATTTTTAAACAAAAACGGTTTCATTTGAAAAGAGGGAGGGTGGGGGGTTGTTTGAGGGGTGGCTCTGATTGCGGGGAGAATCAGCTGCAAGGGGTGAATTGGAAGTCATAAAATAATATATAAATATCATACATATAATTTAGGTTGGGGATAGTATAAATTATGAAATAAAAAAATTATACAGTATAAATATTAGATTAATAAATAAAAAATAAATATATAATAAAATAGTAATAAATTTGATTTGATTTTATTTTTTCACTTTCGTTTTCTCTTTTCATTTCACAGTACTATAACATAGTAAATATAGTAATAATAATATAAAAATATTCATAATAAAATTCATAAATTCATAATATAATAAATTCAAGTGAAAATAAATTTTTAAATGCGTTTACTCCACTTGCGGCGGTGCGTTGGTCCCTGGGGGGTAAGCGCGGGGGTAAAGCTGCACTTACCGGTCGGCGAACTTCTCCTCCTGGAACCCAGCGACGGTGGGAAGGAAAGGAGGAGAGGGGAGAACAGGTAAATTACCCCACCGTCGTCGATCTTGCGGGGTGTCGTCCGATGCGGTCCGGCGGGTGCGCTTACTCCCATACACTCAGAAATCGCGTTTACTTTTTCTGATAAATTCGCAAGCCAACAGCACGTTAGATTCGCAAGCCAAAGCACGTTCGCACACTTGAAGTTATAAACCCAATCATGTACCTGCCCGGCTCACACTCCCCGAGCACGGCAGGCCGATAGCCCTCCCCACTCCCGCCCGCGCGCCTGAACTCCCAGACGCGCCGGCGCCAAGCGAGAGTTGGGGAAGGCTATCACGCGATCGGACGGCGCGACCATTTCCCCCGGCCTTGAATTCTTCAACAAGGGGAAACACAAACACGAAAATAAACGAAAAGAAAAGGAAAAATAAACATAAATAAGAAAGCGCGAGCGCGTACCTAACTATTGACGTGGAAGAGGAAACAGCTTTACGACGGGACGCCGGAGTGACGCTTTTCCCACTCGAACCCGCGCGACTCGAATGTTGCCATCCGCCCCGGGGAACACTTCTTCGATTATCCCGAGGGGCCACCGAAGGGGGGGTGAGTTCTCTTCACCGACCACGACGACCTCACCGACCTGAATGGGATCAGTGGAGCGTGTCCATTTCTTGCGGGGTTGGAGGGACGTAAGATACTCCCTGTGCCACCTGTCCCAAAAACTATGAAGCATCTTATCCAACAATCTTTTCCGAGTATTGAGGGGTGTGGAGGCGTCCGCAGAGGTCAGCAAGGGAAAAGCGGGTAGAGGGCTGAGATTCAGAAAATGTGCCGGGGTGAGGGCCTCCGGACTGGGATCTGTGGAAAGAGGACACAAAGGGCGAGAATTCAGGACCGCTTCGATCTCTGTTAGGAGCGTTTGGAACTCATCCCACGAAAGAATCTGGTTCCCGGCGACACGATATAAGTGCTTCTTTACTGACTTCACTCCAGTCTCCCAAATGCCACCGAAATGGGGCGCGCCGGGGGGGTTGAACCGCCACTCGATCCGCTGGGTGTTGCAGACCTCCCCTACGGCCTTCTTGAACTCCGGGCTCTCCGTCAACTGTTCGTGTTCGTCCAGCTGGGCTTTGGCGCCTACAAAATTTGTTCCACAATCCGAGTATAACGTGGAGATGGGCCCGCGACGGGCGAAGAAGCGTAGGAAGCACCTCACGAAGGCTTCTGTGCTCAGATCCGAGGCGAGTTCCAAATGTAGAGCTCGAGTGGCGAAGCACACAAATAAACAGATGTACGCCTTTTGGGAGCGTACGCCCCGATATCTCCCCATGGTGACTTTAAACGGTCCGGCGTAATCGACCCCGGTGGTGACGAAAGCGCGGGTGGCAGTTACTCGTTCCGTCGGAAGT